>CM060661.1:2047500-2192500 GCA_030686955.1 Odontamblyopus rebecca | reverse complement strand
CTGTTTGTGATGAGGAAACAACATTATAACAGAGTAACACGGGCAGCTTTAACTAATCTACATTTGTTTCCATGGTGACAAGCAGAAAAATGACTCAGTGCATCTTTAACAGTAACAGAAATGCGCTGCAGGAGCCTGGTTTCTGGTCTCGGTGTAATAGAGCGAAATGAGATGGAGCAGATACAGGAAGTGCTGTGTAATCTGAGCCAGGAGCCTGTTCGGACATTAGAGACTCAGAGATGCAGCCCTCACAGTCAAAACAGCTCCAGAGCAATGTGGTCCAATACAACACGTCCAAACATGTACCGCGTAACTTTGTGGGTGAGAGATCTGTCACCGTGGAGATGTTATTGCTTCCTCTGTAGTGTTTGACAGTGGCATTAAACATATCCACTCTGCATTTACCAAATTACTGGTGTTTTTACTGAGAAATATCTTGGAAAAAAAACATTCTTACTGTAAACGGTAAACGTCGTCTTTCTGCAGATCTGACCTGTAACCTCACGTGCTCTTCTCTAGTATTAAATCTAAAGAAACACTGTGGAACATTCCTGGCGATCCATATAATCTCTCCAGAGGGAGCGGACACGCCACCAGACTGTCGATGTGAATGTCTGTGAAATAAAAAGAATAATTTTAGAAGTAAAACGAGTTGTACTTCCTGATAGAAGCTCGGCAGCGGCGACTGGAAACGACCGGAAACAGATGAACGGATGATGAGAAAATAGTCCCTCAACATACGACGATTTATGCAATACAAAGTTAGTTTTATGCACATACAAGGACTGGAGGAAGATTTAAAAAGTGTCTCCACACGTCTCCAACACTCTGGCTCACGAGGAAATGAGGAACTATGTCCAAAATTCTGAACTGTCCCTTTAAGAGAGACTGAGACCTTCGCCCGGGCGTCCACGATCCATTGGCAGATCTTGGTGTAATTCGCCCGGGCGTCCACGATCCATTGGCAGATCTTGGTGTAATTCGCCCGGTGCCACCTCCCTGTCTTGGTGAATGTGAGTTCGCCTTCTGTCGTCAAATGCTCCCACGCAGCTGCAGTTTAACTCCGAAGGACTTTTGAATATCCCGCGGTTGGAGTTGGTTCATCCACCTGGAATGACTGCAGCACTGAGTTAGTTTGCATGTCTCTGAACAGGGGCCGTTTTGGGGTCCTTATATACACACACTGTAATATGATGTTGAAGCACAGTACGTTTTTACTCCGTGAGGCTCCTGACTAAGTCCCTACAGCAGTGTGGCCTTGTAGCTTACCAAAGTCGTACTGAAACATTTTGACAGATATTTCAGCGCCGTGGACCACATAAAATCAGTTTGAGGTCAGTAGGCAAAGCAAATCACAATACAAACATATCAAAACATAAATAATCATCATAACATTTTAAAATAGAGATGGGACATTAAATTAGACAGAATTATAGAGAAGAGAAGAGTGTGGAATGAAAAATAAAAACCTTTCAGTCAAATGCAGCTGAACAGAACTGTTTTTAAACAGAGTCAGAGTCTCACACGTTCAGACTGTTCCAGGTTTCAGCTGCATGAGTCTGAAACTGACTCCCCGAGTTTAGTCCTGACTCTGGGACCAGCAGGAGGCCGGGACTAAACCAGGACTAAACCAGGACTAAACCAGGACTAAACCGGGACTAAACCAGGACTAAACCAGGACTAAACCAGGACTAAACCGGGACTAAACCGGGACTAAACCGGGACTAAACCGGGACTAAACCAGGACTAAAGCAGGACTAAAGCAGGACTCCAGCAGGAGTTCGGTCCCTGAGCTCCTCAGTGCAGATGGTTCATGAGGCTCTAACATGTCACAGATGGACTTTGGAGCTCGGCCCTGGAGAGACTTGTGCAGGAGCAGAGCTTTAAAGTCTCTGAGCCACAGGGGGCAGTGCAGAGACCTGAGACCAGGACTTATGAGCTCGTACTTCCTGGTTGGAGTCAGGACTCGAGCTGCAGCGTTCTGGATGTTCTGGATGTTCTGGATGTTCTGGATGTTCTGCAGGTTCTGCAGCTCTCAGCTCGTTTGCAGAGGCCAGTGAGGCCGTTACAGGATCTAACCCACTGGAGACAAACACATAAGTCTCTCCAGGTGCTTTAGACAGTCGACCTGTGATTTTTGCTGTTTTTTAGATGGTAAAAGGCTGCAGATGTTATTGATTTGCTGTGGCTGTTAAAGTTCAAGTCTGAGTCCATTGTTTCTCCAAGATTTCTAGCCGGATTTGAACTTTTTAGAGAGAGACACTAGAGGTGACACTGACTCTGTCCCTTTGTTTCTGTGGCCAAAGGCAGTAAATGACAGTAAACACAACCAGAATTAGTACATAAGGCGCACTGTCCATTTTTGAGAAAATTAAAGGATTTTAAGTGCGCCTTATAGTCCGAAAAATATGGTAACTTTTCTGGTGGAGGATCTGCCTACATTTCTGTCTCCATGACGATGTACTTGCTGAGCTTGGAAGGTTTCACAGTATGGTATTAAACTTAAATATCTCCATGGAAACGAGCAGGAGATGCCACCAGACCAAGACACCGGTCAGATCTGTGCAAACATTTCAGACAAAGTAAAGCTACCTCCATGGAAACGAGCAGGTGGAGGACCCTCGACCAGAAAAGTTCCACAATGCACCTTTAATGTTAATGGTATAAACCTTATAATATGCAAATTCTCTCTTCTGATCGTCTTTTTTTTGTTTTTGTTTTCCTTTAGCACTGGCTGGAGCCGAACAAGCCTGTGGTGCGACAGATGAAGTGTGAGTATCTGCTCTGCGCTGCGCTCCAGGGGGCGCTCTCACCACCACAAGGTCAAAACCAAAACAAATCGAACACAGCCCCTCTGGCCCGGAGCACATGTGCACATCGCTAACGATAGTAGCTTCAGCGCTCGCCCGCCCGGAGCTGCTGATGCTGTAGGAATGACGGAGGAGGAAAGATTAGCCCCAAACCTGTGTCATGTTCAGTTTAAGCACAATGTCTCACAGGCAAAAGCAGATGGAAGAGGAGGAGACGGGTTCAACGGCAGCGAGCAGAGCAGAAGGGAAACTGCAGTCACGTGACAAAGGGAGGGGGGAGACTCGGCGCCTTTATATAGTACCCATATGACGCCGTTTTCTGACCTGCCGTAAAATCCCAGTTAAGAGCCGGGTCCGATTAACCGCTGGGTTCCCTTTAAACGCCGAGTCCAGTGTACGAGCTGGAAGACGGAAGTCGAGCTGCAGCAACAGGGCGCAGGACTGATGCGTTAAACATGATTACAATTACGACGGCCATGTTCCACGTTACTTTTAGTGCACTGTTGTTGCAGTTTTAATTGCGGTAATGTCCGTTTAGCCGCTGTTATCGTGGTCTTGGAACTTTCATGTTTAAACAAGCTAGATGTTTGTCAAGCTGAGGGACCCGACAGTCCGCAAACGATAATCGAGGGGTGTCTCATTTCTTAAGGGAACATTTGTGCCCCGAGCCGTCTCAGCTCAGTATTGAGGGGCAAGGCAAAGACGTAGATAAAGGGGTAGGAGAAGGGGAAAGGGTAAGACAGAGTAATGGGACTCAACCTTTAACCCCTGAAGACCTGAGGGCAATTTTAGTACATTTCTCCTTGCCTGGATTTTTTTGTTCTTAATGTTGCTTTTAAAACTGCCCCTTTTACCCCTAATGAAGTGTTCTACCTCCTTTTGTTCAGTCCAACCTGTTATTTCACAATCTGCTGCTGTAGTTGTGTCATGAGGCTGTGAGAAAAGCTACAGGACCAGAAATAGAGATGGAAAAATAAAAAAAAATAAAATTCACACTCTTTTATACAAAACCCACAGCAAACATGTAGAAACAACTTTTTGGACATAAAAAATGCTTAATTTGGGGCCTTAGCTACAAAAATGCAAGATATCAAGTCTGTAAGTCAGTTAAAACTCTCCTTATTGCCCTAAAAACAAAAAAAGTGCAGTGGCTCCATGACTTTCCTGGTCCAGTCCTGGAAACAGCTCCTGTCAGGTCCAGGGCCAGAGCCACAGCACTTCTGCATTTCCAGGGTGGAAATTACATTTGGATTTGTTCATTTGGACTGAAATAAACCTTTAAATAAAAATAGCAAAGGGATGCGCAATTACACACACCAAGATGTGTCATTTGCCATAAACTGCACTTAGAGCGACTTTTTCCCTCGTTATAAACACACACAGTCAGAGGAGTCGACCATCTTGACTCACTTCACTCTTTGGCAAAGTTTGGCTCCATCAAAATGGACGGAGCGCATGAGTTTGGGGAAAACAAAGTTCCTATTGGACACTCGTTTTGCTCCCGTCATCACACAGCGTGAGTGTGACGTAGGATAAAGCCGCAGAAATGTACGGAAACCTCTATGTCTGCACTTTCAGAGGGGAAAAGGACGTTTCTGTCTTTTACGGTTAGAAAGTTCTGCGGTTATACAAACATATTCCTCTGTGTCGTGTACGATGTCGTAGGTCTTCGAGTTAAGTGATTGAAACAAATAAACTCCCAAACGGCTCTTATTTGATATTTTATGCTGTGTTCTAATGTCGTTTCCTCGTCACACACAGACCTGGAGTTGTGTTTTGTTTCATTCACATGTTTAACACACAAACCTGCAGATTTAGACTGAGTTCTTCTCTCAAACAGAAAACACTCCCTCATGTGATGTCATGTGGTGATACAGGAAGTGCTCCACTGTGTTTTTAAACTCCGCACACCTTCACTCGACTCTAGGAACTCTACTGAAGGTATTTATGAACACAATGGTCTTGGGGTTGGAGGGAGGGGGCTCAGCATAAGCCTGAGTTAAGATTCACCGGTTAAATGAGGGAAGGATGTGGCAGCGGAGGGAAGGTCGGCGGGTCTTTTATGGCAGGAGATGATTGAATGATGAGGTTCAGAAGTGGAGCTCAGCAGGGGCAGTGTAATGAGGATCCACCCAGGAAAGAGGAAAGGAGAGGGAGCGGGAAAGGAAGGATGAAAACCCTCACAGTAAAAGGAGCCGTTAACTTGAAAACAGCCACGACGTGACATCACAAGGTGGAACAGAGCAGCGTTTTGTGCTTTGGAGATGCAAACAGACTAATGATAATAAAGAATTACTCAAACGTGTGTGAATGAAACAAAACACAACTCACTCCAGGTTTGGTTTTGATGCAGTAACGACATTATAACAGGGTTTAAACCTCACGAGAGTCCGTTTTGCGTCATGTAGAACCTTTAATGGATTAATAAATATGTAGAGAGGATGAGACAAGATCTCGTGAGACAAATTTGCCACAAAATCGTGCACACGTTAGAAAAATTATCTCGTGAGATTTTTTTCTCCCTGAATTTACCTTTGGCTTGAACAGAAAAAGAGTTCAGAGCCGGTGAGTTCTACCACCTGAGAAGCTGCAGTTCCAAAAAGCAGAACTATCCAATCCACTTTATTTATACAGCACATTTCATAAACTGAAAGCGTTTTCAAAGTGCTGCACAAAACCATCATTTAAAATAAACAAATAACCACAGAAACTGTTTAAAATAAACACGTAATCAAATGCCCTCCCAGAGTGCAGACAAATAAATATACCATAAAATAATAAAAACAATAAAAGATAAAAACACTAAAAAAAATAAAATTAATAAAAAATAAATACTCTAAGAACAATAAAATAATAAAAAACCCTAGAAAATAAAAAACTACAATGATAAAATAAATAAAAATACTGAAGCTAAAATTGTGAAATTTAATATATTTTTTTACAAATTATGTAAAATTCTCATCTTGTCTTGTTCTTGTGGACCCAATTGTGAAAAATATGTCTCGTTTAGTTCAGTAATTTAGTATTTTGCGTCTCATTATATCATATTTCTACTGGTTTAACATTAGATTAACTGGCGCGTCTGTGTATCTGCTGTTATAAGGTATATTTCTTATTTTAGCGTTTTCGAGTTCATCTGTATTCTGGGAACGGCTGTTGCTTTGAAATAAATAGACATCCCCTTTTTTTAAATCGTAAAAAAAAACTATGCTTTCTCCTCGTAAACGATCCGACCGCAATGACGACAACTGCGAATAATATTAAAAACGGTGAATTCAACTCGACGTCATCAAACCGTTTCTTTGCTGTCGGCGCTGAATGAGTTGAAATGGGAGTGGGGCCGTGCAGATGCTTTCCTCCTCCTCCGGCTCCTTTCAGACCGAACGACGGGCGAAATGCGTTTTACTGTAAACTAATAAAGAGCTTTTAGTCGCGTGCGGCGCTCGGAGGAGAGAGGAGAGAGGAAGGAAACGCTGAGGGGGAAGTGAAGATGGAAGAAGCTCCAAATGAGACGATGAGACACTAAAAGGATCTGGTTTAGACTTCATCAGGGACCAGCTGCAGTCCCCAAACAGGTGCAGATTATAATGAAAATACTTATTCCCTCTACAACATTAGTTAAAGATGCACTGCGTAACTTTTCCCTCCAGTCTTTGTATTGTTGTATTCATTGCACATTGGGAAAAAACATAGAAAACATACGTCCTGATTTGGAGCTTAAATCTCCACAAACTTTTTTATTTTATTTATTTTATTTCATTCATTATAAAAGAAAAGGCTTTTTTGTCAGTACAATATCAGAATGAAAAGGAGCCGAGAGAAGAACGCATCTTATATTTTCTGCCCCTTTTTACCAAAAATATATTTACTTTTCACAGTTGGTTTCTGGTTTTGCCTCTTAATTTAACTCAAATGAGTCACAAATGTTTTCATCTCATGTTTAACTTTGCCACAGACACTGTCTCAGTTTACAGCTTCATCATTATTTAATACACTTGATTTAACAAGTTATTATACGCCCGTTATGTACGGGATGTATTATGGTATGGCGCTGTCCGTCCGTCTGTCTGTCCGTCCGTCCGTCTGTCTGTCCGTCCGTCCGTCCGTCTGTCCGTCTGTCTGTCCGTCTGTCTGTCCGTCCGTCCGTCTGTCTGTCCGTCTGTCTGTCCGTCTGTCTGTCCGTCCGTCCGTCTGTCTGTCCGTCTGTCTGTCCGTCCGTCTGTCTGTCCGTCTGTCTGTCCGTCCGTCTGTCTGTCCGTCCGTCTGTCCGTCTGTCTGTCCGTCTGTGGACACTTCAAAGCTTTGAAGTCTTTGAAGCTTTGTCTTCATAAAGAGGCAAAACATGTGGGGCCGATATATATATAAGGTATACTGTATTTGTGTATTTTATTGTATATTTTTGTATCGATCCATGCTGTAGGTCAGTGGTATCAATTTTATGTGACTTCAGGTTTTTTCACACTTGTTATTATTATATTGGTAGTGAACTGCCTTATTGTGCTTACCGGTATGTGCCATAGAACCGCCGGTATTGGAATCTTCCAAACTGCATCAACAATTCATCTTTAACTAGGTTTGACAAATTCTAACTTAATTCTATATACAATAATTCAAAGTACGGGCGTATTTTGCCCCGCTGGCGGAGCTCTTGTTAAATATATTCAGCGATTTTGATTCTTTTATCTCATCATTTATGTTGTTCCATAAGTTTACACCTGCTACTGCAATACTCCGTTCCTTAACCTTGGTTCTAAATGGAGGTTTTTTAAATACTTCTGTTCCCTTCACACTGTAATTACTCTTTTTTCAAACATTGTTTGAATATTAATTGGTACATTTCCATTTGCTTTGTACATTATTTGTAATATTCTAAACTCAACTAGATCATGAAATTTCAGTCCCTTATATTTGATAAATAATGGGCTGGAAGGAGCTCTAAAGTGACTGTTTCTGATGATTTTCAAGGCTCTTTTTTGTAAAACAGAGATTATAAATAAGATTTACACGTTGATCCCAGATTTCTACACAGTGAGTGAAGTACAGCACAGTCAGTGTTATTAATGCAGAACTATTTAATGAAAATTTAACTTTGTGTAAAACGCCAATGACTTTTACTTAACCTTATTTGCCCTGGAGGAGGAAGAGCCTTTTCCTGTCTGTTTCCGTGGAGATGTTGTTTCCTTGGCGATAATACTCCACAGTGCGGCATTAAACGTGTCTATCTCCATGAAGAATGTTCCACAGTATGGCTTTAACTTCCTGCTTCGACTGAATGCAGGTGACACAGCTTCTCCATAAAGTTCTGAATAAAAATAATTTAATTCGGAATAAAAATTAATTCTGCTTTAAAAACACCGTGTGAACCTCATGTAATTCCTAATGAAAATGATTATTCGGAATGAAGCTTAATTCCGAAGTAAGCGGCGGGTTTATTCTGATTTTAAACCCGAGTTCATTTCTTCCTGGATCATGTAAACGTTTCTTCTTCTTCTAAATAATCCCAGTGGTTCGAGCTCGTCGGAATTAAATAAAGGCGATTTAACCTGTTTTCCATGTAAACCTCAGTTCAGAATTATTATTTCCGTGTAAACTTGAAGGAGAATATTTTAATTCCAAACTATTTAATTCAGAACAATTCATTTGGAATTAAAAAACATCATGTAAACGTTGCCACTGAACTTTTAGCATTAAAACAACTTGAATTAAGAACATTAAATGATCTGTACCTATTTTTTCATATCATAAAGTGTTTTTCCCCCACACATTTTTTATTGACTGAAAATGTGAAAAACAGAACTGGTCCGAACATGTCCTGAGCATCCTAATTATTCACTGTAAATTAGTCTTTGCTCAGACAACAAAATGCTTTATTACAGTGGAGTGAATGAAGAATGAACTGTAAAAGTGCTTTGGGCCTCATGAAATACGCTTTAGAAATGATTAAAAAAAGAAAAAAAAAGACACACACAGCAGACTTATTTTGACCCTCAGAGCTGCTTTTACAATAGTGGCACTCATTTTGCTCAACCTCTTGGAAATAATAATAATTCAAGTCATTTAAACTCAAATCACAGATTGATTATGGGACGAAAACAGACTTTGAAGCACAGTGTATCTCTACAGTAAAATACTGCAGTGCACAATAATACTGGAGCTACTTTACGCCTCTGACACGTGTTCTGTAAAACGTCTTTGTGACGTGTGTCTGTGAAAAACACTTTAAATAAACACTTAACTTAATAAATTAATTGATTAATCATTGCATTTATACAGTGCCGTTCATGACGCCCAAAGCACCTCACAGCTCATTCTTCATTCACTCTGGACTCAGTGGTGTAAACGACTGTAGCCACAGCTGCCCTGGGGCAGACTGACAGAAGTGAGGCTCCGATCTGCACCATCGGCCCCTCAGACCACCTCCATCACACTCCACTTTCACACAAGGGAATGTGGGGGAAGTGTCCTGCCTAAGGACACAATGACAGTTTTTTTTTTGCTCTGGCGCCCCCCTGTGGCACCTGGAATTCCCACTGTCTCCATCCAAGTCCTGACCAGGCCCTGAGCTCCTGAGACCTGACGGGATCAGGCTCTGACGAGCCGGTGTGGCCACTTACTTAAAAATCAGGATTATCCCAGAAAACACATGTTTAAATCGACAGCATCATTAAGAAGAAGTTATTTTTTCAACTCTGTAACTCAAATCTTATTATATTACAACAACAAAAAAAAGTCTCCACTATTACAAAGAAACTGCACAAAATAAATATCATCCATCCATTTTCTTCTTCTTTATGTGGGGGCGGCCGCGGGGGCAGCAGGGACTCCCAGACTTCCCTCTCCACAGACACTTCCTCCAGCTCTTCCGGTGGGATCCTGAGGCGTTCCCAGTCCCTCCAGCGTGTCCCGGGTCTCCCTCAGGGCCTCCTCCTGGTGGGACATACCCAGAACACCTCTCCAGGGAGGCGTCCAGGAGGCGTCCGGAACAGATGCCACCTCCTCTCGACATGGAGCATCAGCGGCTCTACTCCGAGCTCCCAGCCACCCTGCAGCGGAAACTCATTTCGACCTCATTTCTCTTGTATCTGTGATCTCATCCTTTGGGTCATTCCCCAGAGCTCATGACCAGACAGTTGTGCTCATGAGTTCACAGACCCTGACAGAATTGGATTGATTTCTTGTCCGTCTTTCAGAGAATATGAATAACACAAAAACTTTTCTTTCACTCATAGTTGGTGTTTGGGTGAAGCCGTTTATGATCAAACTCCTGTGTTTCCTCTTTTTAAATCAGAATGAAACAGAAACTACACAAATGACCCAGTGACAGCTCAGAGTCTTTTGTGATAGTTGTGGATGTGTTATTTCCTCTGATGGTAAAGCTGCTCATTCTTCTGGGCAAAAGGCTCCAGTTCCTGTAAATTCTTGGGCTCTTGTCTGAACTGCAGCTTGAATCTGCCCAGAGGCTCAGAGATACTGAGGTCAGAAGAGACGAACACTCCAGAACCTTCACTTCATTCTGCTGGAGCCACAGCTCCACTTTGTGTTTGGATCATTATCATGTTGAATATCCAAGTACGTCCCATGTGCAGCTTCTGGACCAGGAAATCATCAATTCTGCCAGAGGATGGAAACTGAGGGGCACAACTGTAGATGAGGGGAGGAACATAGACTGAGCTGTAAATCGAGAGTTTTGCCTTTGGGCTCAGCTCCTAAAATACATATTCAGGCCCAAAATACTGTCACTGTTTCAGCTTTTATATATTGAACAGTGAGTCTATAGAGTAATTATCCTGACAGGACTCATATTTCACAGTGTTCGTGGATCCTGATGCAGCGTCAGTGGCTGTGAGACGTGAGTTACACTGACGTCTCCCCCTCCAGCTCCGGGAACTCGCCCACATGAGCCCTGTTATATCGTCCCTTTGTGAGACCAGCGTCACCGTCTGCGTCACCACTTTTGGGCCAATTCTCTTCCCGTACAAACGCGCCTAAGCAGCTCAAGTTCTCAGACAGGAGGCAAAGGATTCTGGCTTTTGCTGTCGCCGAGAGGAATATTCAGTGAATGCACCGTGAACGTCTATTCAAAAGTGATGCAGATATGAGTCGACAAAACTGACAAAAAGAGAGATTTTATGTTTTTGGGGATTATACCAATGGCAATATTATTAAATTAAGCTGCTCTGCTTTACATTTATTCAACTACAGGTGGTTTTATAGCTCAAAAATACCTAGAAAAATACCTGACTGTGAGCCGGGTTTCTGACCTGTGATGTGGTTTCCATGAAGATAGAAAGGCTTAATGCTGTACTGTGAAACTTTCCAGACACAGCAATCCACCAGAAAAGTTACACAATGCACCTTTAAGGCTAAATTATTGCAGCGAATCAGAAACGTGTAAGATGTGCTTGGATGAGGTTCAAGTATTGCACAAAAATTGAAAAGGGAGAAGAAAATGTCTCTTTTGTTTGTTTTTTCACTTTAAATTTCCATATCTCCAAATCAGCAGTTGCATTATACATTATATACAGACATCTCCAGCCTCTAGCTACAATAATCTGTATTTTTATTAGTAGTACATCCTATAGAAAGTTTTTAAAACCAAAATGCTGCATTAATTTCACTTTGAAAATGCCCAGGAGCCTGTAGACTTCAGCTCTGCGCACAGCTGAATGTTTCTGGAGATCAGTTATATTTACTCCAAGTACATTTAAAGGTGCATTATGTATCTTTGGTGTAGGGTTTTCTACTTTCTTCTGTCCATGGAGACAAACAGGAGAAGCCACCTGGGCAACTTAAAGCCTGGGCAGGTCTGTGGAAAGTCCTATTCGTGCTCCGTAAGACTTAAGAACTTTGCTCTTGTTCTTGAGGTGAAAAGAACAAGAACAAAGTTTGTTTGGGCTCTGACATTTCATACTTCAAAAAATGTTTGGCTGCCGAACTGCCCCAGCCCCTCGGTCTTTTGTAAGCGACTATGAACCCTCGAAGACCTACGGTATCGGCCCAAACTTTGCCAAAGAGTGAAGTGAGTCAAGATGGTCGACTCCTCTGACTGTGTGTGTTTATAACGAGGGAAAAAGTCGCTCTAAGTGGAGTTAATTCTCACACACATGGAAAATGACACATCTTGGTGTGTGTAATTGTGCATCTCTTTCTATTTTTATTTAAAGGTTTATTTCAGTCCAAATGAACAAATCCAAATGTAATTTCCACCCTGGAAATGCAGAAGTGCTGTGGCTCTGGCCCTGGACCTGACAGGAGCTGTTTCCAGGACTGGACCAGGAAAGTCATGGAGCCACTGCACTTTTTTTGTTTTTAGGGCAATAAGGAGATTTTTTATTTACTTACAGACTTGAGAATTTGCATTTTTGTAGCTGAAGCTCTAAATTAAACATTTTTATGTCTAAAAAGAAAAGAGTGTGAATTTTATTTTCTGTTTTTTTTTTCATCTCTATTTCTGGTCCTGTAGCTTTTCTCACAGCCTCATGACACAACTACAGCAGCAGATTGTGAAATAACAGGTTGGACTGAACAAAAGGAGGTAGAACACTTCATTAGGGGTAAAAGGGGCAGTTTTAAAAGCAAAATTAAGAAAAAAAATCCAGGCGAGGAGAAACTAAAATTGCCCTCAGGTCTTCAGGGGTTCACAGTTCCCCTCTGAGTAGGAACAGGAGTCGTGTTGGTGGACGTTTCTCTGCTTGATGGAGGGAGGTACAGAACCAGCCTGTTTCTTTTCGTCCTCCAGCCTCATCGCTCTTTTTTGTGACGCGTCTTTTGGCTTTTGCAAACTTATCACGGAGGTTACACCAGACTTTTCTCCGCTGGTTTTCGTCGGATCCTAAAACGTCCCTGATCTGTCCACGAGTTTCTTGCCGTTTGGCTCTTTGTCGTCACCGAGCGTCGTGTCGTAAAAATGTATTTCCTCACCATTTCCACCAGCTGAGACTCAAAACAATTTAAAAATTTTAAAATGATGTTCTCACTCTCAATCTCCTACATTAAATAATAATAAAATAAAAGGAAAGAGAGTTCAGCATCCTAACAGCCTGGTGGATGAAGTTGTCAGTGAGTCTGGTGATGCAGGAACACAGTCTCCTGTACCTCCTGTAATGGACTTTTAATTTATTTTTTTCAATGTACTTCTTGGAGGAGTAGCAGATATCATACTTTGTGCTTCTACTTGAGTAATATTATTTGATTATTTAAAGTAATTCTCACTTAAGTATAAATTCTGGCTGGTTTTTGCATAGTCTGTGCCACAAAAACTAATATTTCAAATGTAGTTTCCTCATTGCAAAGAAATAAATCATTTGTGTATTTTTGAAAGTAGCGGCACGGTGGCTGAGTGGCAACACTCAGGCCTCACAGCAAGAAGGTTGCGGGTTCGATCCCCGGGTCGCCCGGGCCTTTCTGTGTGGAGTTTGCATGTTCCTCCCCGTGTCTGGATGGGTTTCCTCCGGGTACTCCGGTTTCCCCATCACCCAAAACATGCCCGCACCCCTATGAACTAACATCAAGGACCATGTTGTCCACCCTCCTGTGGGCTCACCACCTGCAGAGGGGTTCATAGGGGGTCAGGTGCTATGAGGATTGGGCAGCACGCTGCCCCCGCGACCCAGCTGGATTAAGCGGGAGAAGATGGATGGATGGATGGATGGATGGATGGATGTTTGAAAATGTTTAGTTCCTGTACATCAGACGTTTTCCTTTCTTTGTTTGTGTCTCTAATGTCATTTCTCGAAGTGGGTCACAGAAGAGTTTAAGCCCCATCGTAAATATCTTTAGTCACGGTGCGAGTTTCCATCAGCAGTGACAAAACGCTGCGGTTTCGCCCGTCACAGCTCCATCATCTCTGTTCACGGCCAGAGCCTCAGAAAAGCTTCAGGATCCAGTTCAAAGTAAAAGCTCAAATGAGACTCTTAAACGGAACTGGCCCATGTGGCGCCATTTTCTGATCTTATAATGTTGTTTCATACCTTTATGGAGTTGTGTTTTGCTTCTGAAAACTGTGCTCCACTGTTTTTTTTTTTATAGTTCAGACACCTTCACTAGAATCATTTGGACAGAAAAATAAACTAGAATTACTCGTGTGAATGAAACAAAACACAACTCCAGGTCTGTTTTTGATGAGATAACAACATTATAACATGACTTAAAGCTCAGAAGAGTCAGTTTTGTGTAATACAGGATCTTTAAATGACATTTTGAGTTGCACAGTGAGTGTATCACAAGTATCGCCGTCACAGAACTGACTGACACACTGTTTATTAAAGCCATTTTCTGTGTTCTTTGTCTTTAAATACTCGTCGTCTTGTGTTTTCTTTCCGCAGCAGCGCAGCAGCCTTACACCATGTGCTTCCGGGTCAAGTTTTACCCCCACGAACCAATGAAAATCAAAGAGGAGCTCACCAGGTACTGAATGCACTGAAGTCTGTGGGACGTGAGAGAGACACTGTTGTGGGTGATGTGGGTCACTGAGATCGTGATTACATCAGTGATATGTTTAAAAAGTAGGTTTGTGTTCAGAGTGCACAATGTAAATGACTCCAGAAGCACCTGACAGAAGGCCTGTGGGCGGAGCTTTGCAAAGAATCTTCTGGCTGACCTTAAATCGAGCCCGGGAAAGACGGCTAAAAGGTGGAAAGCTCCAAAAATTCAAAATTATTCTCATCTTCGCGGTTGAAAATACCCTATTTTAAACATTATTTTAAAGGGACAGTTCAGAATTTTGGACATAGGGCCTCATTTCCTGGTGATCCAGAGTGTTGGAGACGTGTGGAGACACTTGTTTAAATCTTCCTCCAGTCCTTGTATTTGCAGAGGTGCTGGTGCTGGGCTAGTGCAGGTCAATGGCCACAGTCGTCCTGCCACTAAAAACAGTCTGACCAAAACAGTTATTACACCAGAATGTCGACGTGAACGTCTCTGTCGATAGAATAATGTTAGAAATAAAACTAATCTTGCGTCGCCTGAATCGTCGCATGTTGAGGTTCTATTTTCTCATATATCAGTCGCCGCTGCCGAGCTTCTGTCAGGAAGAACAACTCACTGCTGCTGCTCAGACATAAATCCTTCAAATGCAACGGTCGGTTTTACTTCTAAAATTTTTCTATGGACACAGACGTTCACAGGGACAGTCTGGAGCTCTGATAGTTTTGCCTCGGGTCTGTGGAGTGGGTCAGACTGTTTTCCGGCTCACGAGGGAATGAGGCCCCAAGTCCACAATTCCGAACTGTCCCTTTAAGTTTTTGTTCTAATTACACAACCTTCAAATAGTAAATCAGATGTTATGTAGCAGTAGAGTAATTGTTTGCATTTCCGACATTGGGCCTGCTCTGTTCCCCGTCCCTGTACCTCTGCTCATGTGGTGTAAGTTTGTGCTCTGGTTCTGGTTCGTCCCAGGAGTCTGAGCCGAGGACAAATGCTTTTAAAGGTCGTGTTATTTTAGCTCCTTTAAACAGGACAACGCTCCAGTCCGCTGCCTCGTAAATAAGCCCAGACCTCCTGTTTCCTCCTCTCCGCCACAACCTGTGAAAAACGCACACCCGTAACCACGGCAACAGGTGTCCCCAGCTTAACCCGCAGCATCGCCTCGTCTCCGTGGAAACGCGCAGGGCTTCACGACCCGAGCGCAGTCTTAAAGGTGCACCGCGTAACCTTTTCTGGTGGAGGTTTCGTCACTTACTTGTTCGCGTGGGGGATGTTATTGCTTTGCCTGAAATGTTCCACAGTAAATGACAATGACAAAATGAAAAAACGGATAACGATTTGTTTTTTCAGTTTACACATTTTGTACAATTTTGAAGTTGCAGTTTAGACCTGGTTTTAGATCTGGTTTAGACCTGGTATAGACCTGGTTTAGACCTGGTATAGACCTGGTTTAGACCTGGTATAGACCTGGTTTAGACCTGGTATAGACCTGGTTTAGACCTGGTTTAGACCTGGTATAGACCTGGTTTAGACCTGGTTTAGACCTGGTTTAGACCTGGTTTAGTCCTGGTTTAGTCCTGGTTTAGTCCTGGTTTAGTCCTGGTTTAGACGTGGTATAGACCTGGTTTAGACCTGTCTTAGTCCTGGTTTAGTCCTGGTTTAGACCTGTCTTAGTCCTGGTTTAGTCCTGGTTTAGACCTGTCTTAGTCCTGGTTTAGACCTGGTTTAGACCTGGTTTAGACCTGGTATAGACCTGGTATAGACGTGGTATAGACCTGGTTTAGTCCTGGTTTAGTCCTGGTTTAGTCCTGGTTTAGTCCTGCTTTAGTCCTGGTTTAGTCCTGGTTTAGTCCTGGTTTAGAGGTGCACAGAGGTCCACACGTGACACGGTTCAGCTACACACTGGAGCTGTTCTGTAGTTGAAACACGACTCATGTTTCGGACTTTCTCACTTTCCGGTTCCATGTTTTTCTCTGAGTCGGACACACAGAACATAATAAACCGGTTGAGGCGTGAATGTGCCGTCACATCCGAGATCCGAGTCGGAAGGATAATCGAGTGCAGCAGACGCTCGCGTTGTCTTTACAGAAATGAAACTTAAAACCACGTGGCTAATTTGCATAAACTAAAAGCACTGAAAAAACAGCTGTTTGTTTGTAACTTTTCAGATTAACTCGCCCACGTCTGTGTAGAAAGTCGCCTAAATTATTGTCACACTGGTTAAAAGAATCTGAGGACCAGATTTTCCCAGTTTTGCCGAGCAGATTTTTGTGAGGAACGAATTAATCACCTGCCAAAAATCGCCGCCTGGTCTCAAATAAACGCCTGGTCTTATTTGGTATTTCACTGTATTTATCTTGCTTTTTTTTTTTTAATTACAGCCAGTTACAGTATTTTATCCTGTGGCTTCACGTGCGAGTGTCTGTGGCTCTTTGGAGATGAGTTTAATGCCGTACTGTGGAACATTCCGGGCAAAGTTATTCATGGTTTTTTAGAATGTTGAAATTTACTATTGTAGAACCGTCGCCCATAGTTTAATTAACAATCTGAAAACACGAGAGATATTTCGAACGTGGCAAACTCCTCAAAATGTCATCTTGAAATTAGAAACGGGAAAAGAAAAATCTCCACGGAGACGACAAACTGGCGGCAGAGTCTCGACCAGAAAAGTTACACGGTGCATCTTTAACGGCGGAAATTAGCAAATGGCAAAGGCTCCGTGTTCTGTGTAAAACCTGCTGATCCCGAAATTAGACCAATATTTTCTGAAATCCATGTGATTCCTGCGGTTATTTTACTTCATATTTCAGTCTCGTCTCAAACGTAAACGCTACGGGACAAATGAATCAAATCAATCTAAATTTTAAACCGTAAAACTCAAAGCGTTTGTTTGAATATCTTTCCAAAATAGGCCTGGTAACTCACAGAAACGGCTCCTGCGCTGCAGCGGTGTCACGGTACATGTCGGGTTTCTCTTATCGCCATGGCAACACGGCAGCAGGACCATCCAGTCTGAAGCAGCGGCCGGTCGAACGTAGTAAAACGTAGTAAACTTCCACCATATCTGTGTCCTTTTGTCCAGATGACAGAATTCATTTTTCTGCTGTAACGGAAGCACCTGAACACACACGATGCTGTTTAACTGTTTCTATCACGACAAAAGGGCAAATCATAAATCTGACCAGACACTGTGTGTGTGTGTGTGTGTGTGTGTGTGTGTGTGTGTGTGTGTGTGTGTGTGTGTGTGCGTGTGTGTGTGTGTGTGCAGGTATCTTCTGTACCTCCAGTTGAAGAGGGACATCTATCACGGCCGCCTGCTCTGCCCTTTTGCTGATGCTGCCTACCTGGGAGCCTGTATAATACAAGGTGAGTGTGTTTCGGACAGGACACAGTTTTATTTATACTTAACTTACCTGGAGGTTTTTTCTTCGTATAGATTCGATTAGATCAGATATGAAGATGTTTATACAGAAATATTATAAAAACAGCTCCTAGGATCATAATGAGACCACTGTGTGCTGGGTGCATGTAATAGTCTGTATATACGAGTGGACAGAGCTAAAGCGTTAGCCGCCGCGTGCCAAACAGGAAGTGCTCCAGGAGGCTCTTCCGGCTCCTTCTCTCCTTTTTCCCAGTGACTCACATTCAGATCTTCTCGTCTGTACCTCTCTGTAAACTGTTCGTCTGAAGCCGCCACACAGGATCCTGAATTTTTCATTTCGCTGTTTTGTTCCTAAATCAAGATATGAACAAATATATAACGGACCCGAGGCCCCTCCCCCTAGCGTTAGCAACAGGTTTGATTGACAGCTCGTTTCGTTGCTAAGTAAGTTCTTCCCGCTTTCCCCCGAGTGACGATTTCTGAAATAAAATGACAAAATATCTCAAACAATTACAATAGTTAAAGTTACTAGAATCTGAACGAGCAGAATTTAACGAGCATAAAGTAAAGTGAATTCTGTTAAATTGTGACTCTGTTGTTGTTCGTACGTAACAGAACAAACGACATAAATCAGTGACTTAAATTTACTATTTAAAGTGTGATGATAAAAGCTCAAAGTTTCCTTATTATTCTCAAGACTCACCGGAATCCAGCGGTCTGCTGTAGTTGTGTCATGAGGCTGTGATAAAAGCCACAGGACCAGAAATAAAAATAAAAAAAACAGAAAATAAAATTCACACAGCAAACATGTAGAAACAACTTTTTGGACATAAAAAATGCTTAATTTAGGGCCTTAGCTACAAAAATGCAAAATATCAAGTCTCTAAATAAACTAAAAAGATCCTTATTCGCAAAAGAACCCATTGTGTTATGCAACAGTTTTTTATCCTTCATATCACATGTGAACAGCTTTGTATGAATAAACGTTCAAACATTCTAGGCCAAAATGAACCTGTAAATAGTCTTATTACCTCCAACCAGATATCAGCCTAACCGATATCATGGAACCGATATCCAGTCCAGCTAATGTTCCAGTATCTGCACCGATAATCAGACCCAGTATCTGTGACTCTCCAGAGCCCCACGTGTTTGATAAACTACGCACAGTAAAACCTCTGTCTCACTCACTGCTTTAACATGAACAATCTGACCTGCTTTCCATTTCAGGAAGTACAAATCCTGTTACTTCTGCGTCTTTCTCCTCTGTCCCGTCTCCTCTGCTGCTGTAATCCTGTGTTATAAACCCGAGCACGAGCCCTGGGAAAACCAACAGACCCAGTTCTTCCTAATTAGAGGGAGCGTTTAATGTGGAGCCCCTCCGTTCGATCAGGATTAACCGCGGACGGCAGCCGAGTCTCTGATTCGCTCACGTCCCCAGAGAGCGGCGCGTGATTGGCCGAATAATTCTGTATCGCTGCGTCTCATTGGCCGCTCTGTTAACAAGGGCGGGTCCCACTTTGTCACAGTTAATTACATGGATAGAGATTATGGTAATTAAACTCCAGGCAAATTTGGGGGTAAACTTTGTCATAATTATCATGAAATATCGAGTTTTGACCTGGAATAGAATTTAAATCATTTTCACTGTTTTGTATTAAAGGATCCAGTTTTTCCCCACGTATTTGAGCAAAATTAGTTTTACCAAAGCACTGATATATTGTATAAGCTGCTCTTGAGGTCAGAATAAATCAGCTGTGATATTTGCGTGTTATATTAGGGGTTTGCATGATCACGGTCACGGTCATGATTCGATATATCCCATCATCAGAGTCAGAAAGGTTTTATTGCCATATGAGGGAACAGGTTCACAACATTAGGAAATTGCTGCAGCACTTGGAGCGAACATAAGACAAACACTATTAACCAGGCAATAAAATAAAGTAAAATAAAGTCGTATATCCCGATACTAAAACAATGGATGAGATATTGTGATTTATCAGTAATTACTTCTAATAATACAGTCAACTACACCGACCTTGTATGAATCATATATATATATATATATTTTTTTAATTCATGACAACAGTGAAGGTAACTAATGATTTTTTGTGTATATTATTTTAAAAATCGAGTCGTATCCATTTTGAATTGATTCGAGAATTGTGCAGAGGATTATCACGATATATCACTGAATATATTTTTTCATACACCCCTATATTATATATTTATATATTTAACTATATAAGCTAAGGGTGTAATAATATCCAAGTCTTCGTGGTATGAACCTCACAGTACGATATTTATTGCGCTATCGTGGGAAAGATCACGATATAGTGGAGAGGCTCACGATACGGCGATATTCTACAGAATAAGAAGA
Source organism: Odontamblyopus rebecca (assembly GCA_030686955.1). Taxonomy (NCBI): domain Eukaryota; kingdom Metazoa; phylum Chordata; class Actinopteri; order Gobiiformes; family Gobiidae; genus Odontamblyopus; species Odontamblyopus rebecca. The sequence continues at coordinate 2,172,507 of CM060661.1, read as the reverse complement.
CTGACTCTAAAATACTTTGTCCAGTCATTTGGTGCAACATTTATTGTCATTCGGGACGGAACGAAATCCAAATCTCTCTGTACGATATTTTCACCATAAACATCTCACTGTATCAGATTTATTACAATATAAAACTGTGAATCTGCTCCTTTTTCCTCTAAAAATGCTTCACAGACTTAATCCAAAGAATGAAGATGTAAAAGTGCTTAGAACAGTTATTTCTTCATGTCGTCTGCACTGAAACGGAGCAAAGGATCATGGTCTATGTAGTTCCCTCTGTTTTTTCAGCTATTTCTGCATCAGAACTGTTCATTTAAGCAAAGAGACTTGGGATTCGATATATTGTGATGCTCCACGATATTATTGTGAGCCCTTTGACGAGTCGATATCACCAGATTTCTGTTATTCTTACATCCCTTATATAAAACCTTTAACTTTTGACTTAAATGAGAATAATTGTTTGAAATGATCACGGTGTCAAAGGTTTTGTTTCAGCCCCACATGAAGGATTATATCATGTTTTTTATCCCTTTCAAAGACCTTGTTTGCAGTAATTGTATTCGTCCTCTTTGTATAATAAGAAAAGTCCTTTCGTCCTCTGTAGCGGAGCTGGGGGACTACGACCCAGAGGAGCATCCTTCAGATTACATCAGAGACTTCAGACTTTTCCCCAAACAGTCTCTGAAGCTGGAACGCAAGATCATGGACATCCACAAGACAGAACTCAGGTAAAGACCTTAAACACAAGACAGAACTCAGGTAAAGACCTTAAACACAAGACAGAACTCAGGTAAAGACCTTAAACACAAGACAGAACTCAGGTAAAGACCATAAACACAAGACAGAACTCAGGTAAAGACCTTAAACACAAGACAGAACTCAGGTAAAGACCTTAAACACAAGACAGAACTCAGGTAAAGACCTTAAACACAAGACAGAACTCAGGTAAAGACCTTAAACACAAGACAGAACTCAGGTAAAGACCTTAAACACAAGACAGAACTCAGGTAAAGACCTTAACCACAAGACAGAACTCAGGTAAAGACCTTAAACACAAGACAGAACTCAGGTAAAGACCTTAAACACAAGACAGAACTCAGGTAAAGACCTTAAACACAAGACAGAACTCAGGTAAAGACCTTAAACACAAGACAGAACTCGGGTAAAGACCTTAAACACAAGACAGAACTCAGGTAAAGACCTTAAACACAAGACAGAACTCAGGTAAAGACCTTAAACACAAGACAGAACTCAGGTAAAGACCTTAAACACAAGACAGAACTCAGGTAAAGACCTTAAACACAAGACAGAACTCAGGTAAAGACCTTAAACACAAGACAGTACTCAGGTAAAGACCTTAACCACAAGACAGAACTTGGGTAAAGACCATAAACACAAGACAGAACTCAGGTAAAGACCATAAACACAAGACAGAACTCAGGTAAAGACCTTAAACACAAGACAGAACTCGGGTAAAGACCTTAAACACAAGACAGAACTCAGGTAAAGACCTTAAACACAAGACAGAACTCAGGTAAAGACCTTAAACACAAGACAGAACTCAGGTAAAGACCTTAAACACAAGACAGAACTCAGGTAAAGACCTTAAACACAAGACAGAACTCCACAGACACAAGTATAGTTTTCAAATTCTCAAAAAGTGAAATAAAAACATCAGGATCATGTAGAGCGAGTTAATCTGAACATTTTAAGACTACGGTGGTGAGGCTCACAGCAGCAGTTACAGAGAGAGACAATATTCCAATGTAGGTCAATCAGAGCCAGGGTCAGAAGGAGCCGGAAATGCCCTTATGTTAACTTCCTGTTTGGAGCACACTGTGTAGCACATGTGCATAAAACAGCAGATCCACAGTGTACTGCTGTCTGCTCTTAGATTTAAGAGTATGAGTGTGTAGTGACATGAAGCATCATCTTCTGAAGCAGCTCTTAGACTGATGAATATATGTATATATATAAACTCAGACACGACTCGAAGAATTAAATGTAAAGAGCACTAGAGAAATTACACTCATCAGAATAAACTCTGTACACTTTGACTGTTTGGCCTCCAGGGCTTATGTCAAGTAGATTTCATATTGTGTATGTTGAACTGAGAGAGAAATATCTCAAATCGTATCTAAATCTCCAGATTGAAACTTGTTTCACTACTGAGGAAATGACTATGGCCACGTTCAGACTGCACCTGAAGTGACCCAAATCTGATATTTTCGCCTCTTTGTGACCTGTTTAATGACCGTCTGAACGACACAGATACGATTTTTTCAAACGTGACCCAGGCCACTTGGATCTGTGCTCCTAAAACCGACACATGTCCGATCTTTAGACATGTGACTTCAGTCTGAACGGTCGGGTCACATTCATTCCACCTACACCTCACCAACAAGCTCCTGTTCTGAGCCAATACAGCCCAACGAGAGAGAGGGACGACAGCAACTTTAAACTCTCCAGGAGCTCAGTGCAGCGTCCATGTGTATGTCTTCTGTAAACCCTGACCATGCTGACCATGGTCGCTGCTGTGACGTCGTCGTGTCTCCAGTGCTCATGCGGGACTTTTGGGGTGTTTAAAGTTCACATTGGAGATCGCACACAAGTCACATTTAATTGGAAATGTGAACGACCTCGCAAAAAAATCAGATTACACAAAAAAAGTTAGAACTGAGCATTAAGCCCTGCAGTCTGAACGTCGCCTAAGTTACTGCTGCAGTTCAGAACATCATATAATATATAATAGTAATTCCCACGCTTGTCTCCAGGGGGCAGTGTGCCGCACTCGCAGAACTGAACATGGTGCAAAGGGCCCAGAGCCTGGAGACGTACGGCGTGGACCCTCACCCCTGCAAGGTAACAACACACAGGAACTCCAGCAAAACAGAACGAGTTATTCCTCACTTATCTTTTGTATTCCGAGCTTTCTACTGACGCCCCACGGTGAATAACAACGCGCACTTCCTGATTATCATAATTCTAAACACTATGATTAGATGCAGACGGCTCACAGCGCACTTACTTTGACCCCGAGAGCTGCTTATACACGATACTGTATATGTACAGGACAATTTTGCTCAAACACAAGGTCAAAAATCAGGTACAGGCATCATTTTCCATGTTTCCAGTGTTGAAGTTCTTTCAACTGACAACAACACATATTTGGGGTCGAATAATTGCACCACTTTCTGAAGCTAGTGTGAAAAAAAAGGTGCTCATACTTTTTCCAATGAACTTTGTGTCAGTTTTTGTTTCTTAAGGACAGACCCAGTAATTACAGAGACATTAGCCGTAAACCAGGTCAGCAAATCTGCAAAATCCACCTGAGGATTGTGACCTGCAGCTCAGTGTTAAACCACAGGGGTTCTCGTACGTTACATCATGCGAACTCACCGCTAAAGACTGAGGTATTTTTCAGTAATCCTCTTGAATTACCGCAGCTGCCGTCGTGTTAATGTGAGAGGAAACACGAGAGAGGTCAGGCACTTCAAATGTCACCTGATCACTCACTCTGTCAAACTTAAAGGTGCCATATTACACAAAAATGACCCCTGTGAACTTTCGACCAGGTTATAATGTTGTTAAACAGAAACTGACCCGGAGTTGTGTTTTGTTTCATTCACGTGTTTGAGTAACACTTTATTATTAACCACATGTTTAACAGCTCCTTTTACCTTTAGTTCAGCAGATACAGGAAATTCCAGGGCTTAAATTATCCGAATGATTCTAGTGCAGGTGTGTGGAGTTTAAAAACACAGTGGAGCACTTCCTGTATTACCACAGGACATCACAGTTATCAAGGTGGAACAGAGAGTTTAATATTTAAGAGCTCAGTGAATATGCAGGATTTGTGTGTTAAACATGTGTGAATGAAACTCCAGGTCTGATTGTGATGAGGAAACATTAGAACAGATCAGAAAATAGTTGAAAATGAGACTTTTAATAATGACCTGGTGGAAATGACAAATACCTCCAGTCATATCAGTTAGTTCCAGCTCACAAAACAAAGCCCAGATTAAAGTCCAGCCCCTTAACACCTGAATATATATGAGGGACGGGCATTCGATTAAATGTTCTTAATCGATCGTCAGGAAAATTAATGATCAATTTTTGATTAATCATTAACATTTTATATTAAAATTATCATCACTATTATTACTATTACTAATCTGCATAAATAAACTCAACTTTACAACATATAAACCTCCTGACTCCAGAGCCTCATCAGTGTGAGATCAGAATGTGTTTAATGCAGATTTAAACATTTGTTTATGTTTTACACAAACTAAACTTAAAACCTCATGACTCATTTGCATAAACTGTAAGAGCTGAAAAAAGCAGCTCTTTCCTTGTGCTGCTGCTTCAGCTTCTGTGGGACTAAAGGACTCGACTCAGTGAATATGAGTGTTCTCTCTGTGACTCAGTGAATATGAGTGTTCTCTCTGTGACTCAGTGAATATGAGTGTTCTCTCTGTGACTCAGTGAATATGAGTGTTCTCTCTGTGACTCAGTGAATATGAGTGTTCTCTCTGTGACTCAGTGAATATGAGTGTTCTCTCTGTGACTCAGTGAATATGAGTGTTCTCCCTGTGACTCAGTGAATATGAGTGTTCTCTCTGTGACTCAGTGAATATGAGTGTTCTCACTGTGACTCAGTGAATATGAGTGTTCTCTCAGTGAATATGAGTGTTCTCTCTGTGACTCAGTGAATATGAGTGTTCTCCCTGTGACTCAGTGAATATGAGTGTTCTCTCTGTGACTCAGTGAATATGAGTGTTCTCTCTGTGACTCAGTGAATATGAGTGTTCTCTCTGTGACTCAGTGAATATGAGTGTTCTCTCTGTGACTCAGTGAATATGAGTGTTCTCTCTGTGACAGAGGATGTTCTGCTGATGCTGAGTCTGTTCTGTGCGTATGTCGCGTTGCAGATGCTGCGTAAACATGTGAAACCGGGACACTCAAAAACCCGATCATACCCGGGACACTGATGTGCAGGGAAACACACTCTGAGGAATATAGGGATCTGCAAGGAGCCAGAGCTGAGACGTGGGACTGTGAGGCTCCAGAGTTTGTGCTCAGACCTCGACTCCTCAGGCTACGTTACACAGACACCGACATTCAGTTTGGCCATTAAAATGAACCTGATCCACCAAATTCTTAATGATCAATTATCGATTATTCGATTAATCGAATAATCCTGCCCATCCCTAATATATATAGATGTATACAAAAAATGTTTAGTGTGTGTTTTTGCCTTTAAATAGACGGTAAATTAAATTGGGACATTAATTTGACTGTGGCAAAAAAATATTTTTTTGGATATGTTTGAAACTAGAACCAAGTGCTTGCCCAGAGGTTCCTCAGAAGGTTCTGCATGTGCACTCACCGCACTGGGGGAACACAGCACTCACCGCACTGGGGGAACACAGCACTCACCGCACTGGGGGAATACAGCACTCACCGCACTGGGGGAACACAGCACTCACCGCACTGGGGGAATACAGCACTCACCGCACTGGGGGAATACAGCACTCACCGCACTGGGGGAACACAGCACTCACCGCACTGGGGGAACACAGCACTCACCGCACTGGGGGAATACAGCACTCACCGCACTGGGGGAACACAGCACTCACCGCACTGGGGGAATACAGCACTCACCGCACTGGGGGAACACAGCACTCACCGCACTGGGGGAATACAGCACTCACCGCACTGGGGGAACACAGCACTCACCGCACTGGGGGAATACAGCACTCACCGCACTGGGGGAACACAGCACTCACCGCACTGGGGGAACACAGCACTCACCGCACTGGGGGAACACAGCACTCACCGCACTGGGGGAACACAGCACTCACCGCACTGGGGGAATACAGCACTCACCGCACTGGGGGAACACAGCACTCACCGCACTGGGGGAACACAGCACTCACCGCACTGGGGGAACACAGCACTCACCGCACTGGGGGAACACAGCACTCACCGCACTGGGGGAACACAGCACTAACTGCACTGGGGGAATACAGCCGCCATCTCGGCTCATATCTTGATCCAAACGGTTTGTTGCATATTTGAGACACTCGGCGTTAAGGGATTATCTTGAGTAACAGAGATTCAGACAGAGCAGTGCCTCTTTTAGCATCACACCCCCAGGGAAAGCATCAGTATAAAATAGAAAATCCCATCAAGATGAATGTATTTTAAACATTTATGAGGTGCAGTGACGACTAAAGGTGCAGGGTGGAACTTTCTGGAGGAGGCACGTCGCCCACGATTCCACAGAAATATAAACTTAAAGCACATTATATGCCGTACTGTGGAACATCATAGCTAAAGGAACTACATTTCCATGGAAACAAGCAGGTGGAGGACCTCTTTCAGGCTAAATACGAGTCAGGTTTGCGGAGGTGCGAGTCCACTCACAGTAAAGGTGCTTGTTTTTCAGTGCTACAAAAGTATTTTCCAGGAACAGTTATAAGTCATTTAAGTGATACAGCATCAAACTGGTGAATCACAGGGACGTTAAGATAAAAATAACAGAAAAGCAGTGGCGTCTTCTTTGCACTTACACTAATAATAATAATAATAATAATAATAATAATAATAATAATAATAATAATAATAATAATAATAATAATAATAATAATAACTCCACTTGTGTTTATGTGTCTGCAGGATTTTACAGGGTCCACGGCGTTCCTGGGGTTCACGGCCACTGGGTTCGTCGTCTTCCAGGGAAACAAAAGGATCCACCTGCTCAAATGGTACGGGAATAAACAGACTTGAATTTTTATTGGAGAATATAGATTAGATTGCATTGCCTTTAAAACCGCCTACTTTATATTCACTTTATTATTATTCTGCATTGTTTTGTGTTGCACCTGGGGATGGGATGAGATGAATTTTCCAGAGTATAACTGTGGCAGAAAACACCACAGTGTGAAGATTTACCGTGGCGTTGTGTCATTTATAATGCTTAACAGGAACAAGGGACTTTTTCAGTCCATTGCTAAAATCTGATTCCTATTTTGGTGTGAGAGATTTGGCAAAACACAGATCAGTTCATATCAGGGCAGAGCTGCAGTTCGGTTCACCAGGACAGGGACACATTTGGTTTTAAATGTGTGCGATTAATCACAAAAAAATCACACTAATGTTTTTTTTAACGCAGATTAATCACACAGTTTATTCTGAACGCTCCTCTGTTAAAGTGCGGATGGTCCTGAAGGCGGCGCAGGTGATTAGGTCAGTGATCAGGTCCATACGGATGTGAAGACGACAGGTGAGGCGGTGACTGGAGCTCAGGGCAAATTTCTCTGCAAAAAAACTGCCCCACGGGACTTTAGATAAACTGAGGCAGTTTGCAGAGATGAACTGAGAGATGTTTCCACAGCAGCACAAGTTTAAAACACCAACTTAAAGCAAAACACGGGTTTGATTCAGCGGCAGCAGCGACGACACTGCACCAACAACAAGACGAGCAGCAAGAAACTGCATTTATGTCCAAATATTTTTGAAGACTAATTAACTGCAATTAATCGTGATTAATCAAAATTCTAAAGTGTGATTAATCTGATTTAAAAAAAATAACTTATTTTAAATATTATTAAATATGTAAATAAATGTAAAATATCATTGTAAAAATACTGTAGGCTTTTGATATGTGGTCGGTTCAAATATAATTCTAGAATCAGTGGATTTTGTGAGTGATTTTAGCAGTAATGTCCCGGTGTTCATCAGTTACACGTGTGGGTTCGTGTTAATATGATGTAATGTCATTCACGTGTCACACAGCTGTGCACATCTGCCGCCGTGGACACATGAGCAACATTTCATCCTCTGAGCCGTTTGGACAAAGTTTGAGGAAGGAAAAAGTGCAGAAGAAAACCAGGGAGGACTCGTCACATTTGGATCTCCTCCCACTTTTGCTCTGCTTTTGTTCTGAGTCTGTAGCTGTTTGTGAAACTGTGAATCCAGTTGGTGTTTTTTATCTCCATGTCTTTGGCTCTCATGGTCCATGGACACAGCTGCCATGTGCACTTCCTTCTGCATTCTCTCCTGCCTCATTACTTTCTTTCTCAGTAGCTGTTCGTTTGCATGTGCGACGTGTCTTCTCGGTTCAGTTTCGCGAGCAGGATTCCAGCCGAGGCCAGTTTTAGAAATGTTTTTAAGTCCATTGATGAAATAGGTGCACGAGTATGTTTCCCAAAGAGTCACGCAAAAGCGATGAGGTCTTATAAATCCACTTAAATGTGTGAGAAGCGCTGCAGGGTCCTCGGCGTCTCTTTGCTCGCAGGATTGGATTTTGTCTGCATCGATGGAGGCAGGAGAAGCTTTTGTGTTCACCGTGCAGATGTCGTTTACAGCGTCTCTACACAAAGCACTGGAGTCATATGTTTCCGATCACCTGACCCGCCCTGAGCAGCCGAAACAGCTCCAGGATTATTACAGTTACATTCTCAAACATTCGCTATAATAAATAAACTGAAACTTGCGTCGGTTCCATAAGCAGGCACGTGCCGGCAGCTCTGCAGAGGCAAAAATAATGAAAATAATTCAGCTTTTGCAACAATCAATACGTCTTAATGAATAAACCAGTGTGTAAAAACAGCACAGTACATTTGTCCAAATCTGTGATCTGTATTCTGGCTTCATCACCGTCCCGTTATACGACATTTTATGGACTTTTCACCACTCGGCAGATATAATATTTAGGTTTACATTGTTAATCGCTATGACAACAGTACTAATGTTTAATTAAAGCCGCATTTACGCCATAAAAACCAAAGCAAGTTCTTAGTTTAGTGAATTTTTCAACAGCTACGGTTCAAATCATTTTAAAGCTCCAGAAATCAGATAATAATCAGACTGTGTGCGTGTGAATTTAGTGACAAGAGCAATAAACCCTTTTCTAAACCCTTTCCTCCTTCTAATTCTGTTCTACAGTGTTTCCAGAGGTGGATTCTTACACAGTATTTTTACCTCTAATGTGCTTCGCTGCAATGACATTTACAGTGACGTCAGCTCCCACTGGACACCGCACTTTATTCAGAGGACGTGTCTCTTTTATTATGTCATTTCAGGTCAATATTGCAATTTAAAATGTCCAAAATATAACGTAATGATCCGCAGAGGTCGTAGATTATGACTACAGAGCAGTGACTGCTTTAATGACACAAGTCCATAGTGATTCCATTTGTACATTTAGTTTTATATCAAATTCTACATCGTATCGTCCCAAATTTAAACTACCTGTTACAGAAAATGCCTCGAGCCAACAGTTCGACCGTCACTCCTCCTGACGTTCCCCACAGAAATTCCCATTAGGACGGTCCGTTCCTCTGTCGTCGGCGCAGATCTAAATATACTGAACATCGACTGTTCTCCCTGTTCTCCTCAGGGCCGACGTCAGCAAGCTCAAGTTTGAGGGGAAAACCTTCTACGTCATCGGGATCCAGAAAGAGGTAAGAGCCAGGACGGGCCGTGGAGCCGTTCTGAGGACCGCCGCTCGTACGTCAGTCTGACCTGCTGCAGATGAAGCAGTGACCTATGACCTTCCTGCACTCATTCTGATTAAAGAAGGTCAATGTCATGTTTGAATAAATCAAAGTAATGATTTATGACATATTCAGCACCACACAGGTGTTTTTACCTGTGGCTTTTAGTCCAGGATGTGGAGACATTTTATCTGAAAACACCACAAAACACTTCAAGGAAATCGCTATATTTAAAAATAAAATACAGTTCTGTGCAAAAGTTTTAGGCAGGTGTGAAAAACGATACCCCCGTACCCGCTGATGGATACCCCCGTGCCCGCTGCACGATACCCCCGTGCCCGCTGCACGATACCCCCGTGCCCGCTGCACGATACCCCCGTGTCCGCTGAAGGATACCCCCGTGCCCGCTGCACGATACCCCCGTGCCCGCTGCACGATACCCCCGTGCCCGCTGCACGATACCCCCGTGACCGCTGCACGATACCCCCGTGCCCGCTGCACGATACCCCCGTGCCCGCTGCACGATACCCCGTGCCCGCTGCATGATACCCCGTGCCCGCTGAAGGATACCCCGTGCGCGCTGAAGGATACTCCCGTGCCCGCTGAACAATACCCCCGTGCCCGCTGAAGGATACCCCTGTGCCCCCTGAAGGATACCCCCGTGCCCGCTGCACGATCGCCCCGTGCCCGCTGAAGGATATCCCCGTGCCCGCTGCACTATACCCCCGTGCCCGCTGAAGGATACCCCCGTGCCCGCTGCACTATACCCACGTGTCCGCTGAACAATACCCCCGTGCCCGCTGCACGATCGCCCCGTGCCCGCTGAAGGATATCCCCGTGCCCGCTGCAGGATACCCCCGTGCCCGCTGCACGATACCCCCGTGCCCGCTGCACGATACCCCCGTGCCCGCTGCACGATACCCCCGTGTCCGCTGAAGGATACCCCCATGCCCGCTGCACGATACCCCCGTGCCCGCTGCACGATACCCCCGTGTACGCTGAAGGATACCCCCGTGCCCGCTGAAGGATACCGCCGTGCCCGCTGCACGATACCCCCGTGCCCGCTGCACGATACCCCCGTGTCCGCTGAAGGATACCCCCGTGCCCGCTGAACTATACCCCCGTGCCCGCTGAACAATACCCCCGTGCCCGCTGAAGGATACCCCCGTGCCCGCTGCACGATACCCCCGTGCCCGCTGCACGATACCCCCGTGCCCGCTGAAGGATACCCCCGTGTCCGCTGAAGGATACCCCCCTGCCCGCTGAAGGATACCCCCGTGCCCGCTGCACGATACCCCCGTGTCCGCTGAAGGATACCCCCGTGCCCGCTGCACGATACCCCCGTGCCCGCTGCACGATACCCCCGTGCCCGCTGAAGGATACCCCGTGTCCGCTGAAGGATACCCCCGTGCCCGCTGAAGGATACGTCACATCCTCGTCATTGGTCATTACGGCGCCACGGAGGCGTTGGTGTCGCAGAGTCGCAGAGTCGCCCGCTGGACACTCGGCACCAGAGACATTTCGGGTGCTGAGTCCCGCCAGAGGCAAATGATCAGCCCCGTGATGCCGCCTGTGCCGCCCTAAATGCCCCACAGGAGGCCGTAGCGTTGCCGCTGGGCCCACGGCCGCAGGCGCTGAGCTGCATTGACCACCGTGTTTTTTGTTTTTTTATGTAAAAAAACTGATTCTGATTCATGTGAACTACTTCACCACATTCTGCACGGGCCTCCAGAATGTTCTGTCTTAATCCAGTGTTATCAACACTCAGACTGTTTTGGACGTGTCATAAAAGTGTAAAAACACCATAAATGTGGTCCAATAACTTCATTTATGAAACAGCACTGACATTGTTTCACTGTTTTATATTTCCAGCTGAAATCATTTTCAGGGCGTCACATCAGGTTTAGATCACAGGAATTCCATTGTTTTCATTTCAGCTGTAATTAAAATGTCATTTCTCTTCAAAATATTCACACTCATCATTATTTGAGCTGTGATCGAGCTCCATGCTTTAACTGGAGAGGTGGGTAGGACTCAGTTACACTGACTTAAGTAAGTTTGCAAATATGTTTTATGTTAATATGAAACGATTTGAACATTTGTGTTTCTTGCACCGTTTCTTCAGACATGATGTAGTTTTCCTCATCTCTGTGTCTGTTCTTTGAGAAAACCATTACGTACAGACTTGTACTTGTGTAAAACTCTGGCTGTTCTACCCACCTCGGATGATGTGCACTTGTGTCTGGCTGTGGACTTCCAGCTTGAGAAACACTTTCACTGTTTTTGTCTTTTCTTTTGTTTTACACATAGTCATCACAGGTGAGTAGCTTTACACATAAGGAATAGAACCCCCAACCTGATGCCTCCCTGCAGCCGACCACTACACTACATGCTATATTTCTGTATGCATTTTATATTTTCATTTTGTTGTTTTTATTGTTTTATTTATGTTTTGCTCATTATGTCAGTTCCATGTAGATTTGTGTAATGTGAGCTTCATGTAAATATATAAACTGAAAGTTAAACTCCGGCACGTTTAAAGTTAAAGTCCGTTTCTAGAGGTGGTGGAATTCTGTCAGAAGCCAAAAAACGGCACAGATCAGTGTTTCCTCGGTGGAGATCTCACTGTGGCAGTGAGTCTGTCAAGGCAACAAACTAGTGTAGTGATGGGGGCAAGTTCTGAACTTCCACGTAAAACGCCAAAAGACTCGATCACAGATGTCATTTCTAATCCCATTTATTTACTAGTGAAGTATATTTTTTGAAAACGCTAAAAAAATACATTCCCAAACCATTTTCTTTCAATAACTTTCAGTTTCTATTGTTCTTCACCGTCAGGAGTCGATCCTCTCGGTGATCGAGTCTTTTGGGCTTTGGCCTGTGCAGTGGGAAATCAGCAGAGGGAAGTGTGAGGTGCTTATAAAGATGTTTTCTAACGTTTCCAGACACTAATGAGTGAACCAGGCAGAGCGTTTGGTTTGTTAGACTCGTGGCTGTTGTCAGATGGGTTAAAGTGGAGTTAAGCTTCTTCAGTCTGAAGCAAACTGGTGTTTTACGTGGAAGTTCAGAACTTGCCCCATCACTGCACTAGTTTGTTGCCTTGACAGACTCACTGCCACAGTGAGATCTCCACCGAGGAAACACTGATCTGTGCTGTTTTTTGGCTTCTGACAGAATTCACCTCCTCTAGTGACGAACTTTAGCTTCAGACGTGCAGGAGTTCAGCTTTAAACATATGTGACTCCTCCTCCCTCCTGTCCCATGTTACCTGAGCTTTCTGCCTGTTTAAATGTGTCACTGATGGTTTTAGCGTCTCTGAGAAAAACTCTGCATGTTTCACTCTTGTACTAAACCAGATGTCCCACTTTGTACCGATGATATTTTGTGCTTTTTATTTGCCTGACACAGACTCTTCTCTCCGCTCACTCCCGCGCACAGGAACGACCACACTTTTGTACACGATCACACGTTTATACAGTTTCACGCACTTAAAACAGATGAGGCAGACGTGTTATTACCAGCAGGGCCCTGATGAAGACACACACGCTCCCTCTGCTGAAACGAAGCACTTTTAATACTTCCACACTACAGAGTGCGTCACACGTCACTGATGCTGTGAACATGGGAACAAAAGCCTCATGTGTTTTAAGCATCTTAGATGTTTGTGGAGCATGTGCAGATCACCTTCTTGACCCACTTTTTGTCTGTTTTAAAATAATAAAATCAATATAATGTTGCCGTATCAGATGAGAATTGTTCTTAAGTTCGTAGATGTGTAACTCCCGGTGATCAGTAAAGTAAATATTTGACTAGAACGTGTTTATTTCATGACTGTGGACAGTATTAGACGAAATCATTGATAAAATCTAGGGGTGTAACAATATCCAAGTCTCGCGATACGATATTGTCACAGTCTGAACCTCACGGTACGATATTTATTAAGATATTGTGGGAAAGCTCACGATATTACGATATTCTACAGAATAACAGGACTGACTCTAAAACGCTTTGACCAGTCATTTGGTGCAACATTTATTGTCATTAGGGATGGAACGAAATTCAAATCTCTGTGTACGATATTTTCACCATAAACATCTCACTGGACCAGATTTACTGCGATATAAAACTGTGAATCTGCTCCTTTTTCCTCTAAAAATGCCGTCACAAGACAATCCAAAGAATTAAGATTTAAAAGTGCTTTAAAAGTGTGTTTTTTGTACATATATTTTGTCATGTTTTATGTTTACTTTCTCATTACAGAAGATTACAAAAATTATATTTAAAAAAAGATGTAAAAGTGCTTAGAACAGTTATTTCTTCATGTCGTCTGCACTGAAACGGAGCAAAGGATCATGGTCTATGTAGTTCCCTCTGTTTTTTTTTTTTTTAGCTATTTCTGCATCAGAACTGTTCATTTAAGCAAAGAGACTTGGGATTCGATATATTGTGATGCTCCACGATATTATTGTGAGACCTTTGACGATACGATATCACCAGATTTACGTTATTGTTACGTCCCTAATAACATCCGTACTGTGAAACTCTTTCTGACGCCACCTTCACTGCTCTAAATGACACTTGACTCCAAAAAAGGTGCATGTTTTTGTTCTTTTCTCATCATCCAAAGTGGGACTGTTTCTTGTAGACAGTATTTTCTCCTCAGTATTTTCTCCTGGTGCAGAGCCACACATGCCACAGCTGCACTGTGTGTCCAGACCTTTAGAGGATCATCTGTAGATTATCCCTCATAAAACACACGGGGCTGTGCAGAGCGCGAATGCAGGGACCAAACTGCAGTTTATGAGCACTGTAAATCTCCCACCGTAAAGTGTGGACCTCATCAGTCCAGGCCTCTGTGTATATCTATCTATATGTAAATGTATATGGCACTTTTTATAGAGCCGGGCTGTGGGCGTTTCCCTTTAACTGTAACTCATTCCCACATGAATGATCTCTGCTCCTTCTACGTCCGTTTACCTAATACTTACATCTGTCACATAGACTTACCACAGACCAGACCAAAATTAAATTAAATTAAATTAAATTAAATTAAATTAAATTAAATTAAATTAAATTAAATTAAATTAAATTAAATTAAATTAAATTAAATATATTTAGTCACCTTTAAAGGGGAATTCCAGCTTGTTTGAAGCTAAAGTTCATCACTAGAGGAGGTGGAATTCTGTCAGAAGCCAAAAAACGGCACAGATCAGTGTTTCCAAATCAGTGTTTGTGCCCACACCGGCTTGTCAAAGCCTGAACACGTCAGATCTCAGGAGCTCAGCAGGGCCTGGTCAGGACTTGGATGGAGACACTGGGAATTCCAGGTGCCACAGTGGGGCCAGTGGCAAAAACTGTCGTAGTGTCCTTAGGCAAGACACTTCACCCACATTGCCTAGTATGAAAGTGGTGTGTGCGTGAATGGTGGTGGTGGTCGGAGGGGCCGATGGTGCAGATTGGAGCCTCACTTCCGTCAGTCTGCCCCAGGGCAGCTGTGGCTACAATAGTAGTTTACCACCACCGGGTCTGGAGTGAATGAATAAAGCTGTAAAGCGTCTTTGAGAGTCCTGAAAAGCGCTGTATAAAACTGATGCATTATTTCCTCGGTGGAGATCTCACTGTGGCAGTGAGTCTGTCAAGGCAACAAACTAGTGTAGTGATGGGGGCAAGTTCTGAACTTCCAAAAATATAATTCACTCGTAAATAAATGGGATTAGAAACGACATCTGTGATCGAGTTAAGCTTCTTCAGTCTGAAGCAAATTGGAGTTTTACGTGGAAGTTCAGAACTTGCCCCCATCACTACACTAGTTTGTTGCCTTGAGAGACTCACTGCCACAGTGAGATCTCCACCGAGGAAACACTGATCTGTGCTGTTTTTTTGGCTCCTGACAGAATTCCACCTCCTCTAGTGACGGACTTTAGCTTTAAACGTGCCCGAGTTCCCCTTTAAGCCATTAAATTATCACTCTGTACCTTTTCTTGGAACAATATAAGATAACATGGAGAAAGGTGACAGTCTTTCTTTAGGATCAGCATCATATTTTCCTGCAGCAGTGGGGCTCGGGTCAGCGCTGTGCACAGCCTCTCCTCTCCGGGCGTTTAATCTGGACCAGGCTCATGTTTTATTCAGACGTGTCACATTTCACATTCTCCTGTTTTTTGTCTCTGTTTTTGTAGAAGAAACTCGTGCTGACGTTCCACACCTCGACTCCAGCCGCCTGCAAACACCTGTGGAAGTGCGGGGTGGAGAACCAGGCCTTTTACAAGTGAGTCTGTTACAACAAAACACCAACGACGAGCTTCAGGGAACGTACGAGAGCTAATGAGAGGCACTATTCTGTCTACACACAAGATAACACAACCTTTATTTTTCTGACACTATGGACATTTATGAGGTTACAGCAACGATGTACGAGATTTATCGATTTCTTCGTCCTGTTATTGACACTTTGGTATTGATGCAATGCACATATTAGCAAACGCTGTCGAAAAGTTTTAAGATTGTCTGAAAACTCCAGAAAAAATACAAAATGGATTTAAAAAGAACATTTTCAAGAGCCTGTGATAATTGCAAACGTTCACGGTCCTTTTTAGGAGTTTGATTTTCGACAAGAAGATGAGAGTGACTGAAAAACTGTCGTCTAATTTTATGACCGTAATTTTATTTAGAAAGGCTCATTTAACTACCGTAAATTCCGGACTACAGAGCGCACCCTATTAAGAGCCGCATGCTCAGATTTATGAAGAAAAATCAATTTTGTAATTATATGAGCCGCACCATATTATAAACCGCTGGCCAAAGACTAGGCGGGGGGTTCGCTTCTGCGTCCCCGCCGCGTGGAGCAACCCGGGACGGGCCGCGGACGCGGTCCCCCGCTGAACTCTGGGGACGGACTCGCTCACTGGTGACACTTGGGACACACACGCGCCACAGGCACTTACACACCTTCACACACTTGGGACACACACACGCGACATGCACATACACACCTTGGCGCTCTGGGAATAAACCACGGTAGCGATCGCTTTAGCCTTCAGTCTGATTTGTACAGCGGACCGCGGCCGCTCTTTGCGTGTTAACCCAGTCCTCCAGAAAGTTTTCAAGCTCAGGCCATCTGCTATGGTTACCTCTGAAAGCTTTGGTTGTCTTTTTACACTGGCTCAGTTCTTCTTGCTGGAGCCTCCACCTTCGCACTATCTACTCGTTTATGCCAATTTTACGGGCAGCAGCTCGATTTCCTTCTTTAACTGCCAGAGTGATCGCTTTTAGTTTAAAAGCTGCATCATATGCTTTTTGTCTGGTATTCTCCATGTTGATGAGGGTTAGCAGAAAGACTGAAATAAGGAAGTTGTGATTAATCATACAATTTCATTGGACCTCAGTGAACTACTTATTCATTTTATTGGTCCATGTTTTTTCCCGCGATGAAAAAAAAATAAAAAAGCCGCTTCATATTACGAGCCGCAGTGTTGAAAGTGTAGAAAAAAGTAGCGGCTTGTGATCCGGAATTTACGGTACATAAATCTGTTGTATTTTCAGCTAAACCTGTTCATTCTGGTCAGATTGTTTTAGAATAAGGCTCAGTTTAAAGTCTGACAGCACTTCAGACATATGTAAGTATAAGTATTTATATAACTATGGTGACCAGATTTTCAAAATACTAAACTGGGACACACATTTTTTTGCTTTATGGTCATTTGCAAACACGGGTTTCTGTATTTTGGCAAAACAAATGACAATTTATGCTCCTCTTTACTGTTCGTAGTGACCAGATTAGTAAAAATTTGTGATAGTCCTGTTTTAGTCCTGATTTAGTCCTGGTTTAGTCCTGGTTTAGTCGTAGTTTAGACCTGATTTTGATCAAATTGGTCAAAAATAGGGACAACAGGGACATTTCTTGTAAAAAACTGGGACAAATCAGTGGTTTTGTATAAATCTGCTGGGACAGGGGGACACAGGGCTCAAACCTGGGACTGTCCCGGGTAAACGGGGACGTCTGGTCACCCTGTATATAACACGGTCCTGGGGCAAACTGGGGCAATCTGTGTTGATGCCGTCAGAAGTATCAGTATGTGATATTTTGCAAACTTTTCAATGTTCTGCTTTATTAAGTTATTAACCCTCGAAGACCTGCGGTATCCTGTACGATACCGAGGAATATGTTTTATATAACATATTTACTTTTTACTTTAACTTCCTTTTCCCCTCTGAAAGTGCAGACATAGAGGTTTCCGTACATTTCTGCGGCTTTATCCTACGTCACACTCACGCTGTGTGATGACGGGAGCAAAACGAGTGTCCAATAGGAACTTTGTTTTCCCCAAACTCATGCGCTCCGTCCATTTTGATGGAGCCAAACTTTGCCAAAGAGTGAAGTGAGTCAAGATGGTCGACTCCTCTGACTGTGTGTGTTTATAACGAGGGAAAAAGTCGCTCTAAGTGGAGTTAATTCTCACACACATGGAAAATGACACATCTTGGTGTGTGTAATTGTGCATCTCTTTCTATTTTTATTTAAAGGTTTATTTCAGTCCAAATGAACAAATCCAAATGTAATTTCCACCCTGGAAATGCAGAAGTGCTGTGGCTCTGGCCCTGGACCTGACAGGAGCTGTTTCCAGGACTGGACCAGGAAAGTCATGGAGCCACTGCACTTTTTTTGTTTTTAGGGCAATAAGGAGATTTTTAATTTACTTACAGACTTGAGATTTTGCATTTTTGTAGCTAAGGCCCTAAATTAAGCATTTTTATGTCCAAAAAGTTGTTTCTACATGTTTGCTGTGGGTTTTGTATAAAAGAGTGTGAATTTTATTTTCTGTTTTTTTTTTCATCTCTATTTCTGGTCCTGTAGCTTTTATCACAGCCTCATGACACAACTACAGCAGCAGAGTGTGAAATAACAGGTTGGACTGAACAAAAGGAGGTAGAACACTTCATTAGGGGTAAAAGGGGCAGTTTTAAAAGCAAAATTAAGAAAATAATCCAGGCCAAATGTACTAAAATTGCCCTCAGGTCTTCAGGGGTTAAATTCTATGACACTGGTGCTATCGCTCTGAACCCCATGGAGAGAGCACAAATATACAAAGAACAACAATACGACGAGCAGATCTTAAAGGTGCAGTGCGTCGCTTTTTTAGAGGGGATCCGATACCTAAGAATCCACAAAAGAAAAGAATGTACATCTTCATTTTGGTTTTGCTTGTTCGGTTTTGCGTTGACAGTGGCCGTTAGCAGTGATCTTAAATAACTCACAGGAGACACAGCTGATCGCCTCAGGGCTGTTTCTGAAACTCATACCTCCCTGTCAGCGCTGTCTCTGAATGTGCTCATCTTTAGTCGAGCTCCTGCGGTTACGGTCACAACTACAAGGTCAGTAACTCATTTAGAGCTGTCCAAGGTATTGAAATCAGACACTAATCAACTACTAAAACTAGTATCAAAACTAGATACTAATTTTTCCCAGATATTCATACTAAATAAGTCCTATTCACAGGACAGAAATGAACGTTTCCTGAAGTTTTAGAACGATCTTGAGCTGTATCAGAACAAATATAAGAGCACATAGACGAGTATACGGAGGGATCACACAGATATAAGAGCACATGGAAATATAAAAGAAAATGCTGCGATTTAATGCTAAAAATCACATTGTCTGAAGAAAGAGTGTTTTTCATTATCATTGTGATATTGGAATTGGTATCGAGTATCAAGTCTACCCGGATGTAGAGAGGACGCTGGCGCATTTTGGCTGCCGCTTCTCACTCCAGGAAAACCTGTTTTAAACAATTTCTTCTGCATCTTCAACGTTGCATTCCATCGGAACTTCTCCCTCGCACGCCTCTCCTCTGCCGGACCCGACTGTCATTCCTTCGGTCGTGGTTCTTAGATCCCGGTCCCGGTCTGCGCCGCTAGCATACCTGCCTCACCGGTCTGCGCCGCTAGCATACCCGCCTCACCGGGCGCGTCGACGCCATCCCCACCTGGCCTCTACTCGGCCAAGTCGCCCTCGTCGGCAATGTCTTATCTGTTTTTTTCATTCATCCTGGCTCTCACTTCTCTCCGTTTGCTGGAAATCCCGACCACCACATCCATGGCTCTCCGATACAGTGCCCGGCAGCTTCTCAGTCTACACCATCGCACGCCACCATCTCCGGAACTCACGGCCAAAATAAAACATCTCGGACTCCTTCATCGCCCCGCTTACATCCACAGAGGCTCGCGCCGCAATTTAATTCATATTTCCACTGTAAATGACAGCTTCCCCACAACTCGGACTGTGCTCCATTACACTTCCGCGTCCCGTCAGCCACGACAACCGGTTACGTCATCAGAGCACCCGGCACGTGAACGCTTTCAATCTTCGCTCCATACCCACTCCTCCCTCAGCCCTTCTCAACTAAAGCCTCTGAAAATCGGACTATTCAACACAAGATCCCTCAGCAATAAAAGCCTTATCATCAATGAATTCATTCTGGACTCTCAACTGGATTTACTCTGTCTCACTGAAACCTGGCAAAAAACCCTGGATTACTTCTCCCTCAACCAAGCCACCCCTCCTGGATTCTCCTACCTCGACAAACCTCGCCCTGATTGCCGGGGCAGGAATGTGCCGCCATCTTCCAACAAACCCTGAGGCCCCGCCCTCTCCCTATCCTTCCAGCCCCCACATTTGAACATCTCACTTTTCAACTCCCTGGCCCTACTCCACTAACCATCGCCATCATCTATCGCCCCCCAAATCTAACCCTCCTTTCTGTCAGACTTTGCAGAATTTGTCACACAACTTTCTTCATACTCCACCCCCACTCTGCTCCTAGGTGACTTCAACATCCACATTGACTCCCCCTCCTGTAACACTGCACATGACTTTATAGACATCCTAAACAGCTTCCACTTCATCCAACATGTTAATTTTTCCTACCCACACCCACGGACACATTCTGGACCTCATCTGCACCTGTGGTATTGTCACTGACTCACTCTCACACACTGACCTTGCCATCTCAGACCATCTTGCTATAACTTGCACCATCAACATAACCGGCCCCAAATCAACACAAACACGTACTCATATCCTTCCGCAATCTCAAATCGCTCTGCCCCTTCACCCTCAGCACCCACATCTCCAAATACCATTGAAACATCCACCCTCCCCAATAACGCAACCACTGAGGACCTGGTCACATACTACAACAACACACTCTCATCCTGCCTAGACTTTCTTGCCCCTGTCAAAAACCAAACTGGTGTCATTTACTCGCTCTGCCCCCTGGTACACCCCCTGAACTTCACCAACTCAAAAACAACGCAGGAAATTTGAACGCCTCTCAAAGAAAACTGGACTCACAGTACACACTCAAGCTTACAAAGACCACACCCAACTCTACAGAACCGCACTTTCAGCCGCCCGCACTTCATATTACTCTGGCATAATCCTCAATGATTCCTCCAATCCCCGCTCACTGTTTAATACTATAAGCAACCTGCTCAAGCCCATGGACAATATCTCCCACTCCTTCACCACAGACAAATGTAACACTTTTCCTCTCTTTCTTCCACTCCAAAATCAACTGCATCCACCAGCAACTTTCTACCTTCACTCCTCTCAGTCCTGACTCCCAACCTGTCCTGCCCAATACCCCACAAAACTGCCTGTCTTCATTATCACCCATCTCAACCTCCGACCTCACCAAATACCTCAGCAAGAGCAAATTGTCCTCATGTGCACTAGATCCTATCCCCTCTCCTCTGATCAAAACATGTTTCCCCTGCCTCAGCCCACTCATCCTCGACATTATAAACTCATCCCTTACCTCTGGAACTGTTCCCCCACCTTCAAGATTGCTGCAGTCACCCCCATACTCAAAAAACCTGGTCTGGATCCTGAAGACCCTAACAACTTCCGCCCCATCTCAAACCTCCGTTCCTTATCCAAAATCCTTGAACATTCCGTATCCACTCAGCTTCAGGATCACCTTCACTCCAATCAGTTATACGAATCCTTCCAGTCCGGTTTTCGCACCCATCATAGCACAGAAACAGCTCTCATCAAAGTTACAAATGACCTCCTCCTCGCCACAGACTCCGGATCCCTCTCCATCCTCCTTCTCCTTGACCTCTCCGCCGCTTTGACACAATTGATCACTCCATTCTCCTCCACCGTCTTCACTCCATTGGCATCACTGGTTCTGCTCTCTCCTGGTTCACCTCCTACCTCTCAAATAGATCCCACTACATTTCCATCAATAACTGTTCATATCACATCACACCGGTCACTCACGGAGTCCCCAAGGCTCGGTGCTCGGTCCCCTCCTCTTCATCCTCTACATGCTTCCCTCGGTCACATCATCCGCCAACATGGACTCAAATTTCACTGCTATGCCGATGACACTCAGCTTTATCTCTCCACCAAAACCATCACCTCTGCCACCACCTCCACCCTCTCAAACTGCCTCTCTGCAATAAAATCCTGGATGACCACTAATTTCCTCAAACTCAACTGTAACAAGTCTGAAATCCTCATCATCGGTCCCAAATCTCTCGTCCCTCTGCTCAGAACTTCACTCTCACCATAGACGGCCACACAGTCACCCCCTCAGCTCAGATCAGAAACCTTGGTTTCATCTTCGACCCCAACCTCTCCTTCAGACCACACATCCGCCACGTCACCAAGACCGCCTTTTTCCACCTCCCCGTAACATTGCCCGCCTTCGCCCTCCCTCTCCCCTTCCGCTGCCGAAACTCTCATCCACGCCTTCATCACCTCCAGACTTGATTACTGCAACAGCCTCCTCTACGGTCTTCCCTCCACTGATCTTCAAAAACTTCAGTATGTTCAAAACTCTGCCGCCCCGCTTCTCACCCACACCCGCTCACGAGACCACATCACCCCAGTTCTGCAACAACTCCACTGGCTCCCCGTCCAACAGCGCATCAATTTCAAGATCCCTCTTGATAACCTACAAAGCTCTCCACAACCAGGCCCCTCCATACCTCACAGACCTGGTCCAGCCCCACCGTCCCTCCCGCCGCCTCCGATCAGCCGACTCCAACCTCCTCACTCCCACAGTCAAATCAAAACACTGGACCTTGGGGGACCGAGCCTTGCCATTGCTGCCCCCGCCCTCTGGAATTCTCTCCCCTACACATCAGAAACTCAGACTCACTCAACACCTTCAAAAAACTACTCCAAAACTCACCTTTTCCTTAGAGCCTACAGTCCCCACATGACCGCTCCTCATTACTGTGTTGTCTGTTCTGCCCTTTCTTTATTGTTACCTCATTGTGAAGCGTCTTTGTGTTACCGTGAAAAGCGCTATATAAAACCAATGTATTATTATTATTATTAAGTCGAATACCATTAATACCGAAATTGAGCCCAGTCATGGCTGAAACATGTTGGCTTTGGGCATCCGAATAAAGGCCTTTTAACTGTACTTTTCCTCGTGCTTTTTTTTAAACTTTTTTTGGGTGTCTGGTTTTTGGTTATGTTTAAAAATACTGAAATTTAGTTTGACATTCTTGTCTTGTGTGAACAGGAATCTAGTTACCGTAAAATAAGATTAAAATAAAATAAGAGCCGGGTTCCTGTTAGTCAACAGGTCCCCGTTAAACGCCGGGTGCAGATGTATATTTTGATAAATAATCGCTGATTCCAAATAAATGCAGAGTCTAATGTACGAGCTGGAAGACAGAAGTCGAGCTGCAACAACAGGACGCAGGACTGATCATCACGTTGACGCTAAAGAAACTAAACTTAAAACCACGTGGCTCATTCGCATAAACGGTTTCAAATGTGGGAAACTCTCCGCTCCGTAGATATTTTGTTGTAACATTTCAGATTAACTCGCCTAAGTCTGTGTAGAAAGTCGCCTAAATTATCGTCACACTGGTTAAACAAATTTGAGGACCAGATTTTCACAGTTTTGTTGAGCAGGATTTTTGTGAGGAACAAATTAATCGCCTGCTCCAAATTACTGCCTGATCTCAAATAAACGCCCGGTGTGTTAAAGATGAACTCGGGCACGTCTGAAGCTAAAGTTCGTCACTAGAGGAGGTGGAATTCTGTCAGGAGCCAAAAAACGGCACAGATCAGTGTTTCCTCCATTACTATCACGACACTAGTTTGCAGCATTATAGATTTGGCATTAGGCATGTGAGCCTTTAGTCATTTAGTCAATTAACTGATCAGTGGCTTCTACCAACATTTTTTTTAGCAAATGATTTAATTGGGATTAGAAAAAAATGACATGGGCTCAAGAAGAAAAGGGAAGTAAAAAAATGACACTAATCTGTGCTGTGTATATACATACTTACATTAGACTTTATCATGGTTTTTGTTTCTTGTGCATAGGGCCAGTAATTACAGAGATATTAAAGGGGAACTCTGGCACGTTTGAAGCTAAAGTCCGTCACTAGAGGAGGTGGAATTCTGTCAGAATCCAAAAAACAGCACAGATCAGTGTTTCCTCGGTGGAGATCTCACTGTGGCAGTGAGTCTGTCAAGGCAACAAACTAGTGTAGTGATGGGGGCAAGTTCTGAACTTCCACGTAAAACACCAATTTGCTTCAGAAGCTTAACTCCACTTTAACCCATCTGACAACAGCCACGAGTCTAACAAACCAAACGCTCTGCCTGGTTCACTCATTAGTGTCTGGAAACGTTAGAAAACAACTTTATAAGCAGCCTTAGCTTTAGCTTGACGATTTCCCACTGCGCATGCGAAAGCCCAAAAGTGACTGAAACAAATAAACGCCCCGGCTCTTATTTGGCATTTTACGGTGTTTAGATTTACTGCTTTACTAAAAAGTTCTCAGTTGGTGGAGCGTTTGTCCACTGAACCTGACGGTTTGAATCCCGCTCTTGACATAAGCCTCATCGATAGAGCTCTGAACGCTCTATCGATGAGGCTTATGTCAAGAGCGGTGATGCACAATTCCAGCTCCTACAGATGAATATTGTTGTTGTGTCCTTAACTCACCTCGTCCCCAGTGTCTGCGTCCACTGGTGTGTGAGTGTGTGTGTGTGTGTGTGTGAGTGTGTGTGTGTGTGTGTGAGTGTGTGTGTGTGTGTGTGTGTGTGTGTGTGAATGGGCGAGTAGCTGAGTGGTTCCTTGATGTAAACCGCTTTAAGTGCCTTGTAGATGGAAACGCGCTGTATAAAATGTGGCTGTTTACCACTGAATCCCTTTATCAGTAGTTACTGCCCCGCACTGGCCCCTCCGTCCTGCCGCACTGGCCCTCTGTCCTGAAGCAGCTCCTGAGAGACGCCGTCGGCTCCACCGTCACAGCCTCTGCAGCCGTAATCAGATCACACGTTCAACAGCGGCGTGACAGAACAAACACAGACACACATTTGCACACGAGCCAACGAGCGAGTGAGGCACCGTCCACCAGAGAAGTTACACATTGCACCTTTGAATGGCTTGAATCCACATCCAATATCCTGTCTGCTGTACAAAAGCTGCTAACGCTGTGGTTTAGAGCAGGAAAAACATGGATGTATTTATTTTGGCAGTTCATATTTCAGGTTTTTTTCAAATATTAGACGTCCTATATGATAAAAACTTCCTCCTGTGAGTTTTTAGTCATGTTCGAATGTTGTTACCTCCTCAAAAATGTACTTGGAGCTGTGTTTTGTTCATTTACACAGTTTATTAGGGATGTGACATAACGTAAATCTGGTGATATCGTATCGTCAAAGGTCTCACAATAATATCGTGGAGCATCACAATATATCGAATCCCAAGTGTCTTTGCTTAAATGAACAGTTCCGATGCAGAAATAGCTAAAAAAAAAAAAAACAGAGGGAACTACATAGACCATGATCCTTTGCTCCGTTTTGGTGCAGACGACATGAAGAAATAACTTAGTTTAAAAACACAGTGGAGCACTTCCTGTATTAACACGTGACATCACAAGGTGGAACAGAGTGTTTTCAGTTCAAGAGAAGAACTCGACCTGGAATTAAGGAGAATTTGTGTTTAAACATTTGTAAACGAAACAAAACCCAACTCCAGGTCTGTTTTTGATGAGGAAACAACATTAGAACAGATCCAAATATGGCGCTTTTAACGCTTTTGAATTTAAAATCACATCTAGTTGCATTTCTCACCATAAAAATCAGTCAATTTCATATTTTACTTATTTTTTCAGTTCACGTTTTGGGGCCTGATGTTTTTTTCATTTTGTTTCAGATGTGCGAAGTCCAGTCAGATCAAGACCGTCTCCAGCAGCAACATCTTCTTTAAGGGGAGTCGCTTCAGATACAGGTAAATACACCTCAACCAAGTGTCCGCCACCTGCTCGTCTCCACGGAGATATTATCGCCTGACCTGGAATGTTCCGCAGGATGGCATTAAACTCTTCCGTCTTTCTTATTCGATTGCAGACGGACGTTTTTATTGCTAAAAAATCGCATTGTAAAACCTGCATTCTTACTGCGATCTGACCTGTAACTTGGCCTGACGGGGTTTCCATGGTGATGGATAGGTTTAATGCTGTACTTTGGGACATTTCAGGCAAAGTAATAACGTCAATAACGTCATAGAGACAAGCACGTAGAGGGAAAAGTGACGCAGTGCACCTGAAAGACATTTCGATTCACATTCATTACTATAAACACAGTCTTTCTGTGACCGCGTTGTCTCTTTGCACTTTGAATAAAAAGTCGATCTGTCTGTATTTATGTCCAATTAACTCTGGGACAATGCATCAAAACACACTTTAGGCAAATCTGAAAGTGCTTCGAAAGTAAAAGCAGCTCAAAATCCTGAGGGAAGAAACACAAGTTCAATTTTTTATTTTTTTCATATGAAGACTTATGAAGAAAAAAACTTTCTACTCGACATAGAAAAGTGCACCGAACCAAAATGCAAGAACAGATCACGCACTTCCTGATTATCGGACCATGAAACGCTTTCCAAGTCGGTGCAGACAGTACACAGCACTTTTATTATGTTATTTTGACCTCCAGAGCTGCTTCTATCATATATCTGCACTGGGGCAAGACACATTTTAGACTTTTAGACAAACTTTATTGATCCAAAATCCGAAATTATTTGCACAGAGCAGCTCACGCATCACAATATATTGTAATAACAACGAGCAATAACGTAAATGGTGATAATAAATTAAAAATAAATAGAACAAATAGAAAGAGACAGGTGAATATGTAGGAAAAATCAAGTACAGGGCCTTTAAATCTCGCCTGTTTGAATGGCGCTCGTGTCAGTCGCCTGAACATCTGCCTGCTTAGGATTTAGTTAACAGTATTTTAATAACAAACCGGAGTCTATTTTAAGTCCGGCTAATGGAGGGTCTGACCTGCTCCCGGAAACTCCACCACTGCACCGTGTAATCTGAGGAGAAACACATTCGTCTCTATGTAATTACTGTCTCCGTGCATTTCCTCGTGCTTTTTCAGGACGTGACTCACGTATTGATAATGTCAACTTTGTTTTGTGGTGTTCTTCCAGTGGGAGAGTGGCCAAGGAGGTGATCGAGGCCAGTTCGAAGATTCAGAGAGACCCGCCCGAGGTCTACAGGTACGTCCCAGATAACGGGGGAATAAAGAAGGAAAATACGCACTAAACAAACACTATATTTATATTTACACTGTATAAGGGCTTTGAAATAGGGGTCCTGAGGCTCGGAGCTACAGGTTGTGAGATATAATTTAAATTTTCGACACAATAATTATGCTTTTTTATTGAAAACTGTATATTTTTATGTATTTGTAAAGGGACAGCACATGTTAATGAAAATTTAAAATGTAAATATGCAAAGATTATAGCCGGCGTGGCTCATTTCCATCTTCCCTCGGCAGGTTGATGTCAAATAATCTACAAGACACAAAAGTACATAACACCGGCACACTCACTAATCACTCACATTAAAATATTGTTGAATATAAGTGGAAAAATAATCGACTTCTTGAATAATTAAGGGTTAAACTACAAGGACACATGCGGAGTGTTGAACACCACAGCACAATGAAGTTTAATGTTATAATAATACAAATCTACATGTACAGAAGCTGTTATCGCCAGCAGAGGGCACATCGAGTAAAGCAGTTTAAATAAGGCTAAACCGAGTAGAAAATAATATTCCAGTGCGACTTATAAATGTTTTTTTCTTCTTCATAATGCGTAATTCATAATGTTTTTGGCTGGTGCGACATATACTCCAGTGCGACTTATAGTCCAAAAATACGGTAATTATTTCATCACAGCAATGCAATTAATTATGACAATATTATATATATTTCACTTAATTTATTTACATAAATATGACTTTACATAAGTAATAATTACTCAGTAAATCCATGACTGTTAATTGTTAATCGCAGTAAACTTTACCTCTAAACTGCTCCTGCAAATTCTTACAAGGATTGTTTCTAGTAAATCTTATTATTGTTATTTTTTTCAGTGTAAATAGGGACGCACCGATACCGATACTGCTGTGGTTCGATATCAGGTGTCAGTACTCGTCAAGTACTCGTTTGGGCTGCCGATACCGAGAGCCGATGCCGAGAGCCGATACCGAGAGCCGACACCACTGTAACAGCTGTGGGTCTTATTTGACGCTCAGAACTCTCCTCTGAGCGTAAAGACGCACATGTTCTGTTCTGCACATTAAACTCGGCTTTAAGCACCGCGACTGTGTGAAGTATAAATATATTCAGGACTCTTAGAGCTTTTTACAGTTCACAAAGGAAAACGCAGCTCGTGTTTACGACAGGAGCCGACGCTGCTGAGGGACTCTGGAGATTCTCTCTTGTGTGACTTATTGTTACTGACGAATGGCGACTGAATAGAGGCGGATCAGAGCTTTTAAAACAGGTTTATCATGTCCAAACTGGTCACATTTGGTAAATATTAAAGCCGCAGGTGCTTATCTGAATAAATTATATTGGAATTATCAATCAATCAGTCAAACTTTATTTGTACAGAACTTTTCATACATTGGAGATGCAGCTCAAAGTGCTTCACCTGCGACAGAAAAATGACAATGATTAAAAACAGCAACAACAACAACAACCCCAGTGTTTCTCCCACGTTTACAACAGTTTAGACATAAAACATAAAACATAAAACTCATAAAGGTCATCGTGAAAATAAAAATGGAGAACTAAAATTAGATAGAGACTAAGTAAAATATTATTTATATATATTTTATTTAAAACAAATATACTAATAAAAAAATTATAAAAATGATACCAGTCTACAGTGATTTCGGTGTAGACGTTTAAAACAGCCTCTCAAATAAGTATTCACAGAGGAAAAAGAAGGCGATACTATAAACATCCTATGAAAGGAATTAGATTTACCAGTATAATCAAACCCAGGTCAAAATCATGTCTGGTATCGGTATCGGTAC
The DNA here is from genome assembly GCA_030686955.1 of Odontamblyopus rebecca. Taxonomy (NCBI): domain Eukaryota; kingdom Metazoa; phylum Chordata; class Actinopteri; order Gobiiformes; family Gobiidae; genus Odontamblyopus; species Odontamblyopus rebecca. Next base: position 2,143,618 of record CM060661.1, on the reverse strand, counting down.
TCATACTTGTTTTTGGACAAAGTGGTATTGGTGCGTTCCAGTTCCTCACCTTTTTGTGTTTGGGTTTCAGGGCTCATTTTGGGCAGAGTCGAAGCTTCAACTCCCTGAGCCATAAAAACCTGATCATGAACATGGAGCCGCTGGTCCCAGCGCTGCCGTCTCCCAGCGAGTACGAGGAGGTCGCCCCAGACACCGGTGAGTACAGACCCGGGCACGAGGGGAACGTCTGCAGAGCCAACAAACGATAATATTGAAACTTTTTTTTTAAATTTAATTTAACCAGGAAAGTCTCATTGAGACACTAATCTCTTTTTCAAGCGAGTCGTGGCCAAGACAGCGGCACAGTTACATCACACACAGACATTTCAACACTTCACAAAATGGATTCTTAAAGCAGAACTAAGTAAGTTCAGCAGTAGAGCTCCACCTACAGGTCTCTGTGAGAATGAAGTGAATCCTCTCCTCAGCCCCTCCCCTCCCGCTCATCTGCTCACGTTTGTTTACATAAAGTGTTCGCAACATCATGTCTAAGGTGGGGAATGTTTTTTTTACTCTGTGACTGATTTCAAGCTTATACGTAAACTATCTTGTAAAAATATACGTACGAGCGCCCGGAGCTCCCGGAGCATCGCGGCTCGTAGCGCCCGGAGCTCCCGGAGCGTCGCGGCTCGCAGCGCCCGGAGCTCCCGGAGCATCGCGGCTCGTAGCGCCCGGAGCTCCCGGAGCGTCGCGGCTCGTAGTGCCCGGAGCTCCCGGAGCATCGCGGCTCGCAGCGCCCGGAGCTCGTCAGTACAGGTGTGTGGCTCTGTTACCTGTGTGTAGCTGAAGTGTCGTAGAGCAGTTTGGCTCTGGTGAGAACAGAACAGACCCTGAGCTCAGATCCGGGTCGGTCGGAGCCGAGCTGCATGTGTGGTTTTTCCGCCCAGAGGCAGAGGGGGGCAGCAGTGAACCCTTCAGACACCCCAACATGTCATGTGACCATCAGAGGGGCTTTAGAGACATTTAATTAGGTAAAAACGTTACTTAGTTCTGCTTTAAAAGCAAATTACAAATCACAGACTTAATTTCCAAACCTTTCAACCTAGATTTAAACTGAACTACTGACGTCACTTCTTGTAATTTCAAGACTTTTTGTAAATTATTCCATGTTGAAGGCGCAGAATATTGAAATGCCACTTTACCCGTCTCTGTGCGACACTTGGGACAGAAAGAAGCTGCAGTTTTGTGATGGCCGAGCATAATGCCTGTGTTATGTTGAATATACATACATAAATGTGGAGGGAGCAGACCCAGAATCCCTTTGGAAATGAACATGTACCAGTGACTTAGACCGAGTGTCCAGTGCTGCCAAACCAGCCCGTGTGTTTAGAGTGTGGTTAAAAAAATAAACACGAACTGCAGTGAATGAAGAGCAGGATGAAGTGTGTTTAGGATAAGTTATATTTATTCAACCTCCACTGGCTCAAACCTTATTGTAGTTCAGATAAATGACAAAACGTTCCCCTCTAGTGCACAGAAAAGTACTCACAATAAATACAGACCCATTAAAATATATTGTTCTGTCTGTCATTACGCTTCAGATCCAGAAAACTTATTTGCAGCTTTCTCAGAGCAGTTCTCAAATGGAACTCCAGACAAGAATACAGTAAAATGCAAATAAAAAAACATCAGAGTTCAGTCATTTAATAGCAGAAGGCATGAAAAAAATGTGATATGTGATATACTAAGGTCTAAACTACACAGGATGTACAAGGGATGTGACAATATCCACGTCTCACGATACGATATCATCACCGTGTGAACCGCACGGTGCGATATTTATTGCGATATCGTGGGAAAGCTCACGATATTCCAATATTATACGATATAATAACAAGACTGACATTATAAAACGCTTTGTCCAGTCATTTGGTGCAACATTTATTGTCATTAGGGATGAAACAAAATCCAAATCTTTCCGTACGATATTTTCACCATAAACGTCTCACCAAAACCAGATTTACTGCAATATTTTGTGTGAATTTACTACTTTTTCCTGCTTCACAGACTTAATCCAAAGAATGAAGATGTAAAAGTGCTTAGAACAGTTATTTCTTCATGTCGTCTGCACTGAAACGGAGCAAAGGATCATGGTCTATGTAGTTCCCTCTGTTTTTTTTTTTTTTTTAGCTATTTCTGCATCAGAACTGTTCATTTAAGCAAAGAGACTTGGGATTCGATATATTGTGATACAGTGATCCCTCGTTTATCACAGGGGTCACGTTCCAAAGAGAACCCGTGATAGGCGAAATCCGTGAAGTATCAGCTTTATTTTTTTTTACAATTATTATACAATACAATACTGCACTATAGAATGAAACCAAAGATCAAATCCTGTTTTCAGGCTCAAGCATTTAAAAATATAAACGTTTCTTACAAATAACTATGAGAGTTTTTAAAAAATGCTGTAAAATAATCATTTTAATGAATACAAACACGAGGTTGGACATTGTGACTCAGGCGTATTTTAGTCCCTCTGACTGAGCCTCTTCCTCCTGACTCCTGTAGCGTCTTTTTCTCCTGAAGGCTGTGGTGCAGGTGTCTTCTCCCGTCGTCCTCATGTTATTTTCCTCCTTCTTTATGGCAGCCATGTTTTCTTTTCTGTGGGAGACGCTCCAAACGGCTCTTTGAGTGTTAAAGGTGCCGACCCCTGGTCTAAGTGAAAGACCAGTCAACTTTTATCACTTCTAGACGACAGTCCCTTTGGCCACTCAGGATTCAGAACACCATGCACTGTTTAAAAAAAAAAAAAAAAGCATAAAAAAATCCGCGAAGCCGCTTGAAAGATGAACCGCGTTATAGCGAGGGATCACTGTACTCCACGATATTATTGAGAGACCTTTGACGATTCGATATCACCAGATTTACGTTATTGTTACATCCCTAGATTATACTTCTACTATTGTAATACTATATTTTTTGTAGTTTTTCGTACTTTTCCCACTGTAAATGTCCAAAGGTTTAGGTTAACGATTCTTAAAGTCCCACTGTGTAACGTTTTAGTCCAAAAATAGACGAGCTAAAAAAAATAAAAGCCTGTATTTTGCTCTTGAGTAAATATTTAAGTGGCTTTACAGTTTTTGGTTCATGTTTCTGGTCTACACTGGCCTCCCCGGTGGATGCACATTTGGTCGAGTGTCGAACATTTTAATTGAACAGCTGATGTCCCGCCCCCCGTCAGCCCGTTTCCCCGGAGACGCCAATCAGAGCGGGTCTAAAAATACCCGCGGTGGTGCTCGCCGGGGCCTGTGGAGGTTTAGGCGGTGACATAAGGGACGGGCGGCCCCTCCTCTCACTCCGCTATTGACAGTCGACGACAATTCGGCTCCTAATGTCGACCGATGGGACCGAATGGACGAGTTTGTGACTCTTAAAAGCATCGGTTTGAAATGTGTCCCACGTATTTGAGCTAAAGGTGTTTTCTCCAGTACAGGTAGAGTTTATAAACAGCTCTTGAGGTTAAAAGAAGTTGGGAAAAGCACCTGTAAACTGTTTTAGATGAACTAGTTCTGGTTTTAGACTTGATCCACAAGGGAAATGACTTGTACACAGAAGCTCACAATAAATTATAATAACAAAGAGTAAAAAAAGTATAAATTGTAATAAAAAATTCTAAATAAATAACAGGAAATCCAGCAAGAGACATAATTATATAAATGTGAATGTACATGTAAAAATAAAATGGAAAATAAATCATTAAAATATCTCAGCTGTTGTACAGTTGTAGGGAGTATTATCTGTTACATAAGGTGAGTTGTGCAGTTGTAGGGAGTATTATCTGTGACATAAGGTGAGTTGTGCAGTTGTAGGGAGTATTATCTGTTACATAAGGTGAGTTGTGCAGTTGTAGGGAGTATTATCTGTTACATAAGGTGAGTTGTGCAGTTGTAGGGAGTATTATCTGTCACATAAGGTGAGTTGTGCAGTTGTAGGGAGTATTATCTGTTACATAAGGTGAGTTGTGCAGTTGTAGGGAGTATTATCTGTTACATAAGGTGAGTTGTATAGTTGTAGGGAGTATTATCTGTTACATAAGGTGAGTTGTACAGTTGTAGGGAGTATTATCTGTTACATAAGGTGAGTTGTGCAGTTGTAGGGAGTATTATCTGTTACATAAGGTGAGTTGTGCAGTTGTAGGGAGTATTATCTGTTACATAAGGTGAGTTGTGCAGTTGTAGGGAGTATTATCTGTTACATAAGGTGAGTTGTACAGTTGTAGGGAGTATTATCTGTTACATAAGGTGAGTTGTACAGTTGTAGGGAGTATTATCTGTGACATAAGGTGAGTTGTATAGTTGTAGGGAGTATTATCTGTGACATAAGGTGAGTTGTATAGTTGTAGGGAGTATTATCTGTTACATAAGGTGAGTTGTGCAGTTGTAGGGAGTATTATCTGTGACATAAGGTGAGTTGTGCAGTTGTAGGGAGTATTATCTGTGACATAAGGTGAGTTGTACAGTTGTAGGGAGTATTATCTGTTACATAAGGTGAGTTGTGCAGTTGTAGGGAGTATTATCTGTTACATAAGGTGAGTTGTGCAGTTGTAGGGAGTATTATCTGTTACATAAGGTGAGTTGTGCAGTTGTAGGGAGTATTATCTGTTACATAAGGTGAGTTGTGCAGTTGTAGGGAGTATTATCTGTTACATAAGGTGAGTTGTGCAGTTGTAGGGAGTATTATCTGTCACATAAGGTGAGTTGTACAGTTGTAGGGAGTATTATCTGTGACATAAGGTGAGTTGTGCAGTTGTAGGGAGTATTATCTGTGACATAAGGTGAGTTGTGCAGTTGTAGGGAGTATTATCTGTGACATAAGGTGAGTTGTGCAGTTGTAGGGAGTATTATCTGTGACATAAGGTGAGTTGTGCAGTTGTAGGGAGTATTATCTGTGACATAAGGTGAGTTGTGCAGTTGTAGGGAGTATTATCTGTGACATAAGGTGAGTTGTACAGTTGTAGGGAGTATTATATGTTACATAATGTACTGTTTTCTAAGAACCAAATACATTTTAGTAACAGTATTTCTTTGTTAAACCTGCACTTGTGCAAAGGTCATATGAAAAACATCCATTTTAATCATCAAAACAATGAATTAGGGAATGAACGATAATATCGTTTTTTATTTAATCTAATTTTTTTATTTAATTGTGAGAATTGCCCACAAAGATAATCTCGTTTATTAGCAAAATATGTAGAAAAAACCTCTGCTAGATCGTAGTTGTTTTCACTTATAACAAAGTATAATTATATAAACATGTAACATATTCATAACATTAAAATTATAATTATTAATATCCATAACCTTTTAAATCGTAATTATTTTGGCCGTGATAATTGTGACACCAGCGTATTACATAGTTTCATTGTGACTGATACTGAAAGGACCAAACGTAACATGACACATTTAAATTTTTCCACTTTTCCTTCTGCTCACATTTTATTTTAGCCTTTGTTGTTTTGCATTTCCCCATTTCTTTCTCGTCGTCACTGTGCGGCTCTTTCTGCTCCGCTGAACCTTCAAATGGACCGTGGGCTTCATATGGACTTTATGTGGTGCATCGCGACTGGGAAATTTCTCCATCTATAAGCAGAAAAAAGTGATTTAATGTCACAGTTTTTACTCACACGTGACGCCGTTTTCAGTGTCCTCGGATGTCGTGATGAACTGTCCGTGGTTCTGAGGCCTGGTCGTGGCCTGAGGCGAGAAGACGGGATGTGTTTTTGTGCTGTTTAATATTGTTCCCATTAAGAGTCAATGGACCAGTGAGAAACATGGAAATCACTTTTGTAACATGTTATATGTTCAGTGTTGAAGGTAATTACACCAAAACCAGTGATTTATTGTTAGTGGCCAAGATTCTCAAACTCTGGCACTTATAAATGCACAAAGAGTAGAATATCCAAGAGCTCTGCATAAATTAAAGTTCAAATAGGGCTGGTTAATTTACTGAATTTATTTTATTAAAATTGTGAAATGGAGGATCTTTATGAAACAGGTTTACTGTTGATTTTCTTACTTGCAAATCAGGATTATGGTGTAAAATTTGTAATTTGAGCAATTCAAATTACATTACCGTAATTTTCTGGACTATAAATTACATCAGCCAAAAAATGCACAGTGCAAAAGAAAAAAACATATAAGTCGCACTGGACTATAAGTCGCTTTTTTTTGGGGGGGGAGTTCACGTCACATATGAAGTTATTCACAAAATTAGAGCAGAAACAACAGAACAAGTTTAACCAAACTCTCCATCTCACTCCAAATCACTAAATCCACTGAATTCTTTATCCTCAGTGTCACTTCTGAGTAACTCCAGATAAATCCATCTTGTAGCCATGATGAGTGTTTTTGTTTTCTTCATTTCAGTTCGAGTTTCCTCCACTTTTCTCCGTCAAACACAAGTTTCTCTCACTCCAAACTTTCTTTCTGCTGCTCGATTCCCGTTTTCAGCTGCAGATTTCAGCACTTGCAGCAGGACAGCGGCTCTTTCTGCAGGAGACATGTGCAGTAGAGCAGAAGTGACAGAGGTGCAGGAGGAAGAGCCTGAGGCGCAGCAGATACTGGCACACAAGCCTAGAGCGCCCCCTCGTGGCCGTGTGAAAATAACCAACATGTGACATTATGTTTTATATATAAGTTGCACCTGAGTATAAGTCGCAGGATGGTGATGGTCTATGTATTTGAAGGCAGTTTATGTCTGAAATAAGAGTATATGATAAGAATGAAAATGTAAAGTGCTTCTCCTGTTGGAAAGGTGAACAGTTCCTGCTCTGACTTTGGTTAAAATCAATTAATCATCCAGTGTGTGCAAAAAAAATCGAGATTTTATTTCTTGCCCATATCGTCCATCCATAAAATAAAGTCTACACATTTAGTGCACATTTTAAATGACATGTTTAAAAGGGCTGGGAATCTTCTCACCTCAGTATCTGTAAATCTTCTGTCATATTGTTTTCATCTTTTTCTAAATCAAACACCAGGGCAAAGTTTAGTATTTTTAAAAGGCCAAGACATTAATATCCCCTAAATGTCTGAACATGGACACACATAAAGGAAAGAAATTAGGGCAAAATATCAAATTGTGATTTTTAAGTCGAGCATTTTAGATTTGATTTACGACTTATGTTTAAATAATAGAGTTCTGTTCAAAGTTCACATTTTAAACACATCCACAAGACAAAATAATACAAGACTCACATTTTAGAACACGTTTGCACGGATCAGTTTCAGATATTTAGCTGTTTGTGGAGGAAAACGTGGTTCTACAAAAGTTGCAACCTTTGTTATTCGTTAATTGGATTCAGATTTTGATTAAACTGCGATTAATCCTGCTGCCGTGGAGGAAATCGTGCCGCAGTCTCATGTATATACATAATACATAAAGCTTTCAGGAGGTGGAAGTCGCCCGTGTTGTTTTATTGTCACAAACTGCTGAGTTTACACTTAAAAAAACGCTCAAAGTGTCATGAATTAATAATCAGTCAACCTCAGAGAAAAGCCCATTAGGTCTGTGACTCCCCCCAAGTATCACTGAGAGCCGCAAATAACATTTCAGCCGTCTAGTCGTCCATTATTTTTAACTGCACACTGAGATTTTCACACGTTTAAAACTGATGAATGATGTACCGTGTCATTTTTCTTGCCTAAAATGTTCCAGAGTACGGCATTAAACGTCATTATCTTTCATTTTTCCAGTCACAGATGCCACACTGGCTCAGAAATCCCATGAAAACCTGAATACACCTCCATGCATGGGGTCACTGCTCCACAGAGCTGGCGCGTGACTCGGCCCTAAGTCCTAAGACCACCTGCTCGTCTCTGCGGAGATATGTTCTAATGCCATACTGTGGAACATTCCAGACAAAACGGCAACTTCATGGAGACAAGTTTAGCGGTTAATATCTCAGTGTCTTTAATCCTCCAATAAACTCACCAATCCAATAAATCATGTTAAAGGTTCAGTATTAACAGGGATGTAACAATAATCTGGTGATATCGTATCGTCAAAGGTCTCACAATAATATCGTGGAGCATCACAATATATCGAATCCCAAGTGTCTTTGCTTAAATGAACAGTTCTGATGCAGAAATAGCTTAAAAAAACAGAGGGAACTACATAGACCATGATCCTTTGCTCCGTTTCAGTGCAGACGACATGAAGAAATAACTGTTCTAAGCACTTTTACATCTTCATTCTGTGGATTAAGTCTGTGAAGCATTTTTAGAGGAAAAAGGAGCAGATTCACAGTTTAAATATTGCAGTAAATCTGGTCCAGTGAGATGTTTATGGTGAAAATATCGTACAGAGAGATTTGGATTTCGTTCCATCCCTGATGACAATAAATGTTGCACCAAATGACTCAAAGCATTTTAGAGTCAGTCTTGTTATTCTGTAGAATATCGTAATATTGTGAGCTTTCCCTCGATATCGCAATAAATATCGTACCGTGAGGTTCATAGTGAATAAGTAAGTAAAGTTTATTTATCTAGTGCTTCACAAACAAAAGATAAAAACAGCATAAGATGAGTCCTAACGGCTCTAACAGCTCAGAGGGCGGAATCCTTGTTCAAAGAGAAATGTTTTTAGTTGTTTTTTTCATTCTGTGACAATATCGTATCGTGAGACTTCGATATCCTCATTACACCCCTAAATATTACACACAGTTGACTCTTGTGGACTCATCAGATACGGGAGTTGTGTTTTGTTTCGTTCACACATGTTTCACTAACTCTTTATTATTAGTCTGTGCACATCTCCAAAGCTCAAAATGCTCCGTCCCACCTTGTGATGTCACGAAGCAGGAGCACTTCCTGTATGACCACATCACATCACAAGAGTAACGTGTTTGGATTTGAGGGGGAACTCAACTTAAATGTGCAGGATTTTAGTTAAACACGTGTGAATGAAACGAAACACAACTCCAGGTCTGTTTGTGATGAGGAAACTACATTATAACAGATCAGGAAATGGCGTAACACGAGTTCTTTAAAACAAATCTCAAATCTTTTCTCAGTTTTCTTTGCTTGTCAGAAATTAAACATCTGCTGCCTTTGCGTTTTGCTAATTGCCATTGGTTAAATACAGATTTCAGCTGTGATCTGGTCCGTTCTTTGATTTAAATTCCTGGTTAGTGCTGCTGTAACGCCCTTGTAATACCATAGGGCATAATGCTGATATAGGATCCAGCAGTGACGCATACTTAAGTGGGCCCATCCATCACCGCTGCTCCTCCTATGGGCCGGTGCTGCATGAGGTCTGACATGTGAAGGTGGTTTTCCTCACAGAACCACACAGTGTTTGAGCAAAGGGGGTTTAAGTGTGTCCCCAGTGTCTGTCTCAGTGTGTTTTCATTATCCACACGCTGAACTGCTCATAGTGAAGATCTACGCTGGGTTAAAATGACTTCAGTTCACACTATTCATCTGGATTTGAGCAGTTTTGACTAGAGGTTTTATATGAATAGATGTATTATTTTTGTGGTTTCTTTTATACATTATGTCACCTGTTCCATTTCAGTCATTTCTAAACATATATTTGGAATAAATCAGCTCATTCATTAGGGTGAGGTGGGTGAAATGGCCTCATATTTAAGGTCCTAGATTCCACAGATTTGACTCTTGTGAGCTCTAAGCCCTGTTATAAAGCTGGGACCTCCTCAGAAACAGACCCGGGTCGTGTTTGTTTCATTCACACATGTCTGAGTGATTCTTTATTATTGGGCTGTCTACATCTCCATGTGAAATCTTATGTAAACCAGAATGAAGAACATATATTTTAATTAAAGACGGCTTTGGTCCTGAGCCTTATGTCACTCTGAGCTTGAGCAGAGGTCAGAGGTCAGGATGTCTGGAGACGGGGCTTCCCTCAGCCCCAGAGGAGGCGCACATGAGCTGTGAGACTTAAAGGACAGTGAAAATAGAGCTGGGCAATTCCACCCCCCAAAAAATCTTTTGATTCTTGATTTTTTAATAAAAACTTTTTATTAAAAAACTTTGATTCGACCTTATAGCAGCATCCAAAACTTTCACCATGTTGTGTAAACCTCTTCTCCACTGAATAAAGTGGAAGCATTTCATATGGTGCATTTGATTACATTTTTGTTGGGAAAATTAACAATCGATTATCAATTAATCATTAACATTTTTATATTAAAATTATCATCATTATTATTACTATTTCTAATCTGCATAAATAAACTCAACTTTACAGCATATAAACCTCCTGACTCCAGAGCCTCATCAGTGTGAGATCAGAATGAGTTTAATGCAGATTTAAACATTTGTTTATGTTTTACACAAACTAAACTTAAAACCACATGACTCATTTGCATAAACTGTAAGAGCTGAAAAAAGCAGCTCTTTCCTTGTGCTGCTGCTTCAGCTTCTGTGGGACTAAAGGACTCGACTCAGTGAATATGAGTGTTCTCTCTGTGACTCAGTGAATATGAGTGTTCTCTCTGTGACTCAGTGAATATGAGTGTTCTCTCTGTGACTCAGTGAATATGAGTGTTCTCTCTGTGACTCAGTGAATATGAGTGTTCTCTCTGTGACAGAGGATGTTCTGCTGGTGCTGAGTCTGTTCTGTGCGTATGTCGCGTTGGTTCATGTTAAACTTTTCACAGATTGTACGAGTGCAGCGGCTTTTTCACTGATGTTGCTACAGTCGCTTTATTTATGTTGCTCTGGTTTCTCCTAACCGGGAAACCGGGGGAACTGCTAATGTATCATGTAATTATTACATCCCTACACAAAATGCTCTGTTCCACCTCAGGATGTCATGAAGCAGTAGTTTTCAAGTCAACAGCTCCTTTTACTTTTAGTTCAGGAGAAAATGGAAATTCCAGGGATGAAAATATCTGTGATTCTAGTGAGAATTTCCACATGACGTCACAGGGTGGAACAGAGTGTTTTCAGCTCGAGAAAACAACTCAGCCTAAATATTCCAGGTTTGTGTGTTAAAAATGTGTGAATGAAACAAAACACAACTCAAGGTCTGTTTGTGATGAGGAAACGACATCAGAACATGGATCAGAAAATGGCTGTAGACCTCCCCGAGCTGATCATTGACCATTACCCAGGAGTGAATCTCTCAGAAACACCCCGCCCCACTGTGAACTGACACACGGAAATGGAAATATCTTCCACGATGTATTTAAATAAGCTGTTCTCAGTGTCCACAGTCCTGGAGTCGGGGTTTTCTCGTGTCCCTGTAGTGATTCTTCAGCTTGTTCTCGTTATTCACTGTCACCTCTCTGCGTGATTATACCTGACACCAAACCCCGGCCTCTTATTGGATAGAGCCATAAATCATGTTAGTAAAGAGGAGAAGAAGGGGAAGGGGAAGGTTCCTCTGATGGGAAATGGACAGTAACGTGTGAGGATGGAACGAGGGCAGATTCAATGAGCCGAGAGCCGTTAAAGGGCTCACATGACGCTCTTTTATAATCTGTGTTTCCTCGTCACAAACACGAACAGACCTGGAGTTTTGCTTCATTCACACGTTTAACGCACAGATCCTGCATTTTAAAGCGGAGTTCTTTTCTCAAACTGAAAACACTCTGTTCTTCAGGAGCGAATCTGGGGCCAGGATTTGAATGGGACGAACAAAATAGGGAAAAAAACTTGTGATTTACACCCTTAACGTTTCAGCTGTTTTTGACGGATTGCAGAAATATCCACTGATTATTACAGATCTAAAAATCTATTCAGACACGAACAGGTTTTCTGAGCCTGTCCGGGGCCTTTCCATCGATGGGGATCCGCGGATTATCTTCTACGGGAGAAAACTGCAGCCTTGAGAATCCATATTGAGTTATGGCTTCAGTCTCCATCATCCACAGGACCTTTTGTCTCATACGTCTAATATTACATCCCCCACTCCTCCTTCTATCACTCCTCCTTCTATCACTCCTCCTTCTATCACTCCTCCTTCTATCACTCCTCCTTCTATCACTCCTCCTTCTGTCACTCCTCCTTCTATCACTCCTCCTTCTATCACTCCTCCTTCTATCACTCCTCCTTCTATCACTCCTCCTTCTATCACTCCTCCTTCTATCACTCCTCCTTCTATCACTCCTCCTTCTGTCACTCCTCCTTCTGTCACTCCTCCTTCTATCACTCCTTCTTCTGTCACTCCTCCTTCTATCGCTCCTCCTTCTATCACTCCTCCTTCTATTACTCCTTCTTCTGTCACTCCTCCTCCTATCACTCGTTCTGTCACTCCTCCTTCTATCACTCCTCCTTCTATCACTCCTTCTTCTGTCACTCCTCCTTCTATCGCTCCTCCTTCTATTGCTCCTTCTATCACTCCTCCTATGACTCCTTCTGTCACTCCTCCTTCTATCACTCCTCCTATCACTCCTCCCTCTGCAGCCCCCTGCCCACAACCCTTCTTCTATCACTCCTCCTATCACTCCTTCTATTACTCCTCCTTTTATCTCTCCTCCTTCTATCACTCCTCTTTTTATCTCTCCTCCTTTTTCCACTCCTCCTTTTATCTCTCCTCCTTCTATCACTCCTCCTTCTATCTCTCCTCCTTCTATCACTCCTCCTATCACTCCTCCTTCTATCGCTCCTCCTCCTATCACTCCTTCTATTACTCCTCCTTTTATCTCTCCTCCTTCTATCACTCCTCTTTTTATCTCTCCTCCTTTTTCCACTCCTCCTTTTATCTCTCCTCCTTCTATCACTCCTCCTTCTATTACTCCTCCTTCTATCACTCCTCCTTCTGTCACTCCTCCTTCTATCGCTCCTCCTTCATCACTCCTCCTTCTATCACTCCTCCTTCTATCACTCCTCCTTCATCACCTCCTTCTATCACTCCTCCTTCTATCACTCCTCCTATCACTCCTTCTCTATCGCTCCTCCTTCTATCGCTCCTCCTTCTATCACTCCTCCTTCTATCACTCCTCCCTATCACTCCTTCTATTATCCTCTCCTTCTATCGCTCCTCCTCCTATCACTCCTTCTATCGCTCCTCCTTCTATTGCTCCTTCTATCACTCCTCCTCCTTCATCACTCCTTCTATCACTCCTTCTATCGCTCCTCCTTCTATCGCTCCTCCTTCATCACTCCTCCTTCATCACTCCTTCTATCACCCTTCTATCACTCCTTCTATCACTCTTCCTTCTTCTATCACTCCTCCTTCTCATCACCTCCTTCTATCACCTTCTATTACCCTTCTATCGCTCCTCCTTCTATCGCTCCTCCTTCTATCACTCCTCCTTCTGTCACTCCTCCTGTCGTCGTCACTCCTTCTATCGCTCCTTCTATCACTCCTCCTTCTATCATATCACTCCTCCTTTTTCCACTCCTCCTTTTATCTCTCCTCCTTCTATCACTCCTCCTTCTATCTCTCCTCCTTCTATCACTCCTCCTATCACTCCTCCTTCTATCACTCCCACGCCTCTATCACTCCTCTTTCTCCTCTTTCTCTTTCTCTTACTCCTCTTTTTCTCCTTTCTCTCCTCACTCTCTCCTAACCCTCTGTTCTTCTTTAAACTCTCTCTCTCCTCTCTAATCTTTTCCTCCTCTTTTCCTCCTCTCCCTATTACACTCGTCTCCTGACAGGTTTTCACACTCTCGTATCGCCCTTCATCTCCACAGTGTTTCTTCTTCTTCTTTAACCTGTCTTCCCCCTCTCTCTTCTTCTTTAAACTCTCTCCCTCTCTCCTTTCTTTGTCCTCTCTCCTCTTTTCCTCCTCTTTTCTCTCACCCTCTTTCCTATATCTCTCCATAATAAATCTGAAAGCAAGATGAATAACCTGATATAAATTTTAAAATCTTGGCCAGATCAGAGAAATTTGCAGTGTTTGGACTTTAAAGCCCCAGTGTGTAACTTTTTAGCTAAAACAGACTCAAATTAATGCTTGTTTTTATGGCATTAAAAGACGTAGAAAAGCATTCACCTTAACTGTGTGCGGGCGGCTTGCATCTCCACAAACCTGACTCTTATTCGGTCTATAGAAGGGTCTTCGCCGGCTTGTTTCCATGGAAACGTTGTTGCTTTGGCTGTAATATTCCACATGATTAATTAACTGATTAATCATTGCATTTATACAGCGCCGTCCATGACACCCAAACCCTTTCACAGTTCATTCATTCACTCTGCACTTAAAACATCTCCATGGGGAATGTTCCGAAGTGTGATTTTAACTTCCCCCCATGGAGTCATGCAGGGCTAGAAAACTTTAAAAAATAAAATAAAAAAATAACACAAGACATTCCTGGATTACCCACTAATGACATCACAAGGTGTAATCAGGTTTTAGGAATCCTGAAAATGGAGACGAAATAGGATTGTGCCAAATGAAACCAAAACAAGTGCAGTTGTGTTTGTGACAGAGACGCATTAGAACAGGTCAGAGGGCGACTCCAGCCTCCAGAGCCTGAAGGACTTTGGGATTCGGTGTCTCCGGGATGAGTAACGTCTAAATCCAGAGCCCTAATCTCCACATGAGAAACAGGAAACTCCGGCGGCTCAGAGGACCTGACCTTGTGACGTTCCCTCTGCCTCCTGTTGTCTGCGTAAATCCACACAGCGAAAAGACAAAAGTCACTGTTCAGCTCCTGAGAAGAGAATTAAACCTGCACATTTACAGCCTCAACTTATCTAAACGTTTATGTGAGCAGCGATGTTCTTTACAGTCTCTGGTTACAGGCGTCTTCAAAATCCACACAGGCTGTTGGCTGGTGAACAGATCGCAGGTCCGACCAGTGCTGCTGCTGTTGTTTCATTGAGCAAACACCTTTGTCTGTGCATGAATGTGGTGTGTGAGGAAGTGCAGCTGGAGCTCCACTTTGAGATTAAACTGTGGAGCAGTTTTATAATAATAATAATAATAATAATAATGCATCAGTTTTATACAGCGCTTTTCTGGACACTCAAAGACGCTTTACAGCATTATTCATTCACTCCAGACCCGGTGGTGTAAACTACTATTGTAGCCACAGCTGCCCTGGGGCAGACTGACGGAAGCGAGGCTCCAATCTGCACCATCGGCCCCTCCGACCACCACCACCATTCACACACACACACCACTTTCATACTAGGCAATGTGGGTGAAGTGTCTTGCCTAAGGACACTACGGCAGTTTTTGCTCTGGCCCCACTGTGGCACCTGGAATTCCCAGTGTCTCCATCCCAGTCCTGACCAGGCCCTGCTGAGCTTCTGAGACCTGAGGGATCAGGCTGTGATGAGCCGGTGTGGCCTCATGGTTGAACCTGGTCTCCATGTGTGGAAACCTATAGAAGTCTGTAAACATACGCACACAAATTTGCCCTAAAACTTTCCCAATCGTGACAATGGCCGATAACAAACAGGTGCAATGACTCGGTCCCTTCAGCCACCAGATCGCGATGGCGATTTAAGGAAGTTAACCTTAAGTACAGTTTCGCTGTTAAGGGTCGGGCCCTTACGGGCTCCTGATGGAAGGAGAAGTGGACGTAACAAAAATACCACCAACTGAAGGCCCGACATCTACATGTGTCTCATCAGTCTACCAAACGTGTGGAGCAATGAACATTTAAGAGCAATAAGTCTTTGGAAGCTCATAACGTAACGTGAGCTCTTATCTCGTTATTAACAAACCCGAGTAAAACCTGTACAATGTGCCTCATGTGTCGGCTTATGGAAATACCCCTAATATCACCATAGCCATTGTTTTGTATCAGGCCGACTCAGACTTGCAAACTCTTAATTTAGGGAAACAAACATTCATCGTATTAAAAATTTAATATAACATTTTAAAAATTAGGTGCAACTAGTAAATAAATACCTCATATAAAGTGCTGCAAACACGAGCCTCGTCAGTCAGTTCCTTGGACCTTCTCTAATGGCTCATGTCCACAGACGGCGGCCGTGCTGTTTAAATGCACCTTTTCCTTTAAGAATCCGATAACATTTCAGTCCATTTCCTTTAACCTGTCTGTTCGTACAATCACCGACACAACACGATGGCATTTTGATCAATTACAAGCAGTCAGAATTTATGAAAATAGAAATCAAACCGCGCTTGAATCTGACATTTCCCGTCCTGACCTCACAACCCGCCGCCCAACAACACGAGCTCATTCTATATGTGTCATGAAATCCAGATATTTCAGTAAAGATTAAAAATATTCTTAAGAATGAGCAAATATCCTCAAAATAGCACAGATAAAGAGGCGGCTGAAGCCCTTGAATAAGAGAAACAAAAGACACATTATGTCCAACAGGGAGATTAGTCCTCTGCATATTTTAGTTTGATGGTTAAAACCCACTCAGACACAGGCAGAACATGCACACTCCACACAGAGGCGTATGATCCACAGAGCCATCGTGATGTGGAGTCTGCAGAGGCTCCATCTCATTTGCAGCAGTTTCTCCCCTCTGCAGTTCCCAACAACTTATTTGAACCACAGTTAATGTAAGTTTTGCACTGTTGTTCTGCCCATACTGTACAGTTTGGATCAGTCCTGTTCTATTTCTATTTTTAATCAGTTTTTCTTGATCATAGCTTATGTTTACTATTGTTCTCCGTTGTTTCATGTTTCCTAGTTTGTGATTTCTCTTTTCTGACACTGACAATAAGACGTGTGAAGGCTCTTTTCACCCTGACGAGAAGATCTGTGACTGATTCTTGATGAACTGAACTGAGGCAGATTGTTTGGGAGCGACAGTAGCTCAGTTTGTAGACCAGTACAATTCCAGCCCCTACAGATGAATGCTGCTATTGTCCTTGGGCAAGACGCTCGGAAAAGCTCCTCACTGCACAAAAGGATTTTCTAACATAG
The DNA here is from genome assembly GCA_030686955.1 of Odontamblyopus rebecca. Classification (NCBI taxonomy): domain Eukaryota; kingdom Metazoa; phylum Chordata; class Actinopteri; order Gobiiformes; family Gobiidae; genus Odontamblyopus; species Odontamblyopus rebecca. The sequence continues at coordinate 2,126,807 of CM060661.1, read as the reverse complement.
TTAAACTGACTTGAATTAAGCAGATTCATCTTAAAAGATCAATTTTAAGATTTTTTTACTTAATAAGATTAGATTTTTTTACTTGTTTCAAGATATTCATCCTGATTTATTTTATCTCGATATTACAACTTATTCTAAGCACTTTTTATATTAACTCAGTCCAGGTTAAGCCTCTTTAACTTCCTCCTCAAACCAATAAGGTGAAAAATCTTGCCATAAACACTTGAAACTCGTGTTTTCTGCTTAGAACAAGATTCATATTTCGTCTTGTTTTAAGAAAACTTGGTAAGTGAAAATTTCTTGCTGCACTGGCAGAAAATTTCACTTAAAATAGGGCAAAGTAGGGCTAAATTGTTTTTTTTTTCTTATTTTTTGATGGGCATTTTTTGCAGTGTATATAAAAATATGACCACTGACGATTTGTTTTTTTTTACTTACACGCCGGAAAAAGCTGATGACACATGTTAAGATTAAGATAGTGTCATAAATATGCGTCGGGTTCAAACAGAATCCTGTGGTCCAAAGTGAGCGGGACATTCCTGCTGTGGTCTGGCCTCTTGTAATCAGAGTTAGATTAGCTGCCCCTCTCCATGCAGAACCACCGTTTAAATTTAGAAACTGGAGCTTTGGGGCTTGATCCTCCTCTAATGCCCTGGAGTCTTTGTTACCGCGTTGACATGAACCGAACCACACCGGCCGCGAATACGCCCAGCCCAGCCGTCACTCAGCCCCCGAAGCTTCAACTGCAACGACGTGAGCGATGGAGGTCCTGGAGGCGAGACCCGGCCAGCCCGGAGCGTGCGACCCGGCCCGAGCGCAGGGGCCGGGGGAGGAGAGCCCGGAGGAGACGGGAGCGCTGGAGGTGTTCGCGGAGAGGAGGAGCCCGTCCGTCGCGGTGGCGGAGGCGTTGAGGTGCCAGGTGAAGATCAGCACCCGCAGGAGCCTCCACCTGCGCATCGCCAACCACACGGCCCGGGACGTGTACGTGCGGCTGGTGGGGCAGGGCGGGTGCATCGCCGGCACCAGTGTGGGGCTGGAGAGGCACGCGCTGGGGCACAGTAAGGAGCATGGGTGTGGAAAAAAGCTCTAAAGAGTTGTTTGAAATGCACTTTTTGCTATTTTTACAGTCTTAAAATCATAAACACTGGGAAAAAAAACATATCTACGCAAGTTAAAATGACTTAAACCAAGAACATTTTACTTTATTTGAGTAGATTCATCTTGACAAGTCAAATGATCTGCAGTGGAATAACTCTGTTTTTCTTAACGTTCAGTTTTGTTTCATATTTTAAGTACAAAAAGTCTTATTGAACTGGCCGATCATTTTAATCATTTTAATCGTCAAGTGAAATTTACTCAAATCACTGTAAAACTTTCTTAATTCAAGTCATAACTGGACAAAAAACAAAATCTAGTCAAGCTAAAAAGACTCAAATTAAGAAAGTTTGATCATGATTTGAGTAAATTTGACAAGTAAAAGTATCAGCCAGTGCAGTAAGATTTTTGTACTTAAAATATGAAAATACATCTCGCTGCACTTAAAATAAGAAATAAAAGCAAATCTTGCTTGAATTAAGAAAAACACTTGTTCCACTGCAGATCATTTCACTCGTCAAGATGAATCGGCTCAAATAAAGTAAAATGTTCTTAATTTAAGTCATTTAAGTCAAACAGACCTGGAGTTGTGTTTTGTTTCATTCACATGTTTAACACACAAACATGTTTAGGCCGAGTTTGTCTCTCAAACGGAAAACTGTTCCACCTTGTGATGTCATGCGGTGATACAGGAAGTGCTCCACTGTGTTTTTTAACTCCCTTCACCTTTATGAGAATTATTTGCTTAAGTTCAGTTTTTGAATTATAAAAATGAAATAAAATAAAAGGTTTCAGTGAACTTTAAAACTACTGCTTCACGACACGAGTAAAATGATCTGCCAGTGGAACAAGACTTTTTGTACTTGAAATAGGAAACAAAATCTAATGTTGCTTGAATTAAAAAAAAACACACTTTTTTATTTTTAACCATGTATTTATTAAGATTTTTCATATTAAAGTATTAAGTTATTAGAAACACAACAAACATAAACAATAATATTAATCACACACAGACAATTATCACTTATAATACTGTAAATGTTCATATGACATTCAGTATTGTACAAGTCACAATGAAAATTACTTATTTTGTAAAAACAGACGCAATAAATGTTACTCAAACATATGAGAGTGAAATAAAACAGCTCCAGGTCTGTTTTTGAGGAGGAACAACTTTCTAACAGGGCTAAAAGCTCAAGAGTCACCGATATATATATTTAAACAGTTTGCAGTGGTGCAAAGTTCTTCCTCTCTTTCCTTGTGCTTTCAGAGCGTCGTAATTATTCACCACAGTGAGTTTTTTCAGAGCTTCTCACAGCGTTTAGAGGCCAGACACACGTTCACATCACTGTGATGTTAACGGCGTCGTCATATTTACACTGCGACAGCCTGAACTCCGCCTTTGTGAACAGGAAAACACTTTATAATTAGATGTAAGTAGCACAGTCCAGTCTCGTTTTGACCTTGAGCTGCTTTTACACTCGATCTGTATTTACTCACACTGTTCACTTTCCCTTTAAAGTTATTTCACTCACAATATAATGTTAAACTAATGCACATGTGTCAAACATGCGGCCCGGGGGCCAGATCCGGCCCTCCAAGACCTTTAATCTGGCCCTCGGCTGATTTTTCTATTAAAATACTTAAAATTTTCAGATTTTTCTGTTAATTTTCTGCACCGTTTAGCATAGCAGCGTCTCCGGCGTTTCTGTATGTTGCGACTCCCACCAGAGCAGCACAAATGAAGACTTTCCTCTTTCCAAACGCTCTTAAAGGACGATCGTTTTGACTGTCGACCGTGACCCTCATCAGCAAAATGTCCAAAAATGAGAAAAGCAGATGCTGAGTTCAGGATTTCCCAAGAAAAATAGTCTAATTCTTATTTGTTGACAGAGGTGAATGGGAAATCTGTGCTCAGTGTGTTTGGAACAAGTGGCGTTGCTCGAGGAATATAATCTTAAACACCACTACGAGACACGGAGAAAAATACAATAACTTGAAGAGAGAACTGAGTTTTCTGATCCGGCCCTTTTGGGATCAAAGTAGTTTGCATACGGCCCCCGGACCAAAATGAGTTTGGCACCCCTGGTCTAATGTATTTAAATGGAGAAATTCAGGTGACAAACCCAGGCCAAGCTTCAGGTCAGATCTGTGGCGAATGTAAGATTTTTCAAGGTTTTGTTCGCTAATAAAAGCCTCCTCAGTGTTTCCCGCAGAAAATTGGTGAGGCAAGGCTGTAGATATGGTAAAAAGAGAGGAGGATTCAGGTGGTTAGCGGGACGGGGTCACGGTGGGGGGCATTTGCTGTCAAGGCTGCCGTAACTGTGAAGCGCTGCACCAAACACTCTTCCTGTAATTCAGTAAATACAAGATGGATACTGTGGAACATGCCGGGCGAAAATCCCAATCTTTATCTGGCAAACCTCCCCCCAGGAAAGTTGCATTTAATCTTTGGTCTCATTTCTCTTCCCTCGCTTCCTTCTCCTCGATTCTGCAGGAAGTGGGTGAGGAAGTCCCGCCCACAGAGGAGACACGGAGGAGAGAGGATAAAAACCTCCTCACTGAGATGAAAAAAAGTTTGATTCTTTTCTCTCTGACGTCTGCTCCCGGAGCCTCCCTCACGTTTAACTCTTCCTCCCATGGTTTTCTTTGGGACACCGCTTGAAATGGAGGATCGAGGAGAGGAAGCAAGGAAAAAGAAGCGAGGAAAGAGAAATGAGACGCGCCCTCCTTGGAATTTTCCCATCCTCTGCATCATAACACGGACTACTCCACTTACCGTATTTTCTGGACATAAGTCGCTCTGGACTATAAGTCGCACTAGCCAAATAAAGCACAATGAAAAAGAAAAAAACATATATAAGTCGCATTTATTTGATTAAATCAGACACCAGGAACAGACATTTAATCTTGAAAGGCAAATTATAGTAACAACAGAACAGAAGAACAGGCTGAACATGTGTCTGGTTTGTTCACGTCACATATGAAGTTATTCACAAAACTAGAGCAGAAACAACAGAACAAGTTTAACCAAACTCTCCATCTCGCTCCAAATCACTAAATCCACTGAATTCTTTATCCTCTGTGTCACTTCTGAGTAACTCCACCAGCTCCAGATAAATCCAGCTTTTAGCACATGATTTGCTTTTTTGTTTTCTTCATTTCAGTTCGAGTTTCCTCCACTTTTCTCCGTCAAACACAAGTTTCTCTCACTCCAAACTTTCTTTCTGCTGCTCGATTCCCGTTTTCAGCTGCAGATTTCAGGACTTGCAGCAGGACAGCGGCTCTTTCTGCAGGAGACATGTGCAGTAGAGCAGAAGTGACAGAGGTGCAGGAGGAAGAGCCTGAGGCGCAGCAGATACTGGCACACGAGCCTAGAGCGCCCCCTCGTGGCCTCAGTGTGAAAATAACATGTGAAATTATAGATTTTAAATATAATTCATTGCCCACCATGAAAAAAAAAACGGATAGTCTGAAAATGTGCTTCCTGGAGTTGTGTTTTAAGAAGAAATTAAAAGAAATGCAAATTACTTTCAACATTAATTTCCATTAACAACACAGCAACAACAATTATCGCAATCTACTACTTAAAATATAAAATTTATTTCCTTCATCGTCTGACCTCTGCTCCAAACTCTGCTTTCTATTGGCAGAGGATTCCCTGAAAATTGATCACTGATGATTAAAGACGAGGGAACCTTAAATCAAAATTGGATTAACTGCACATTCTTACCAGCGTCGTCATTTACTAAGGCCTGCAGGTTCTGTCTACACGTATATATATATAAATATACGTACATATTCACTCAAAATACAAAGAATTCTAGTGTCTGAAGGTGGAAAGCAAAGGTAATTTCTTTCTGCCGTATTGTCAGGTGAATTTACAGCCTGATGATTTCATAACTTACAAAGGTATTTCATTGAAACGAGCGTTTATAATAAATATTAGTTATACCCGTCTTGTTTTTGGCCGTGTAAAGACTCAAACATGTGCGTATATTCTGGTCGGCTCCTCTAAAGGACTGGGCCAGACTGAGCCGTGAGCGGAGCCAAAACAGTGAATCTCCCTGTGACTGGATGACCCATTTTTAAAGTGTCTGATCCGCTGCCAAACACGACCGCACTCACACTGGAGGCTGAGTTTATAGTGCGTTTGGCTGTGGTCGCAATAGAATCATTATTTATGTGCTAACGATAAGCAAATCACAAAGGCTGCAGTTATTCTGTCAGTGTAACGTCTCCTCTCAGTACGTCTACACTTGTTTTTATGGATCCTTAAAGGGAGAGTTCAGAAGTTTGGACTTAGGGCCTCATTTCCTCGTGAGCCACAGTGTTGGAGTGTTGACAATATTTCCATAGATCAGTGTTTCTCAAACTATGGTATGTGAACATTCTAGACAAAGCAGTAAACACTTCTATGGACAAGAAGGTGGCAGAAACCCTCGTCTGAAAAGTTACTCAGTGCAGCTTTAATATGGCAATTTTGTGGACCAAAAAGCAGGTTCCCACTCTTTTCCACTGACTTTGTCATGACCATAGTCTGTATATCTGAGTGGACTAAGCTAACCCGTCAGCCGCTAACCCGTTAGCCGCTAACCCATTAGCCGCCGCATGCCAAACAGGAAGTGCTCCAGGAGGCTCTTGGGGCTCCTTCACATTAGGATCTTCTCGTCCCTCTGTCTGTACCTGCTGCTCTGAGCCTCGTCATTCTGGACTTAAACTGTTCGTCTGAAGCCGCCACACAGGATCCTGAACTTTTCATTTCTCTGTTTTGTTCCTAAATCAAGATCTGAACATAAATAACGGACCAATCAGACGCCTTCATTCCCCGAGGCCCCTCCCCCTAGCGTTAGCAACAGGTTTGATTGACAGTTTTTCTGCCCTGATTGACTATTTCTGAAATAAAATTACAAAATATCTCAAACAGTTACAATATCTAACGTTACTAGAATCTGAACGAGCAGAATTTAACGAGCAGAAAGTAAAGTGAATTTGGTTAAATTGTGACTCTATTGTTGTTCGTACGTAACAGAACAAACAACATAAATCAGTGACTTAAACTATTTAAAGCTCAAAGTTTCTTCTTCTTGTGCAGAATCAGGTAAATCCAGTGTCCTGCAGGTGCAGAGTATCACATCCATAGTCCGTATATATGATGCATCAGCTCTGCCAGGAGGAGGCGCCACATTTAACCTCCTCACTCATGATTGGCTCTTGTGTTGCTATGATACTCGCGGGAGGATTTCCAAATATGGACCTGGCTCCAGATTCGCTCCTGTAACCGTGGCAACAGGAGCCTCATGTGAGCGACGCTGTGGAGACGTCACACTCACTTAGACACTCAGAGATACGGACTATGGTCATGATCTAAAGTGAATTTTCCAGGACTTTACGGCTGCATGTGTAGAATTTAGCAAACCTTTAGGACTAAATATGAAAAGTTAACCCTTTCCACTCACCTTATGGTTTGGTTTTATAGTTTTTTAACATTCAAAACACTATCAATGCATTTATTGTCATCTATTTTAAACAAAAGACCTGACTGTATATTGTCCTGCTGGAGCGGGTGGCGCAGAGGTTCAGAAGTAACTATAATATCCTAATTTCCTTTCCTCATTTCCTCGTGATCCTACACAATCCTTACACTATTTTCTGATCTACTATATGTTCTAAGGTTATTTCCTCATAAACGTACCCAGAATTGTGTTTTGTTTAATTCATGCATGTTTAAGAAAGCGGAAAACACTCCATTCCACCTTGTGATGTCGTGTGGCAATACAGGAAGTGCTCCACGACAAGCGTTTGGATCATTTCAGCCCTGGAACTGCCCGTTTCCTCTGAGCTAAAGGTGCGGCTTCATGACATCACAAGGTGGAACAGAGCATTTTGAGCTTTGGAGATGTAGACAGACTAATAATAAAGGCTTACACAAACATGTGTGAATGAAACAAACAAGGAAAAGGAAGAAAGAATGTTAAATGCTAGAAGGATGTTTAAGGGCAAACTGGAACATTCCACAGAAAAACATCTCCCACACTCTCCTGTAGTTTCTCTTTCAAGGGACAGTATTGAATTTTGGACATAGTTCCTCATTTCCTCGTGAGCCAGAGTGTTGGAGACGTGTGGAGACACTTGTTTAAATCTTCCTCCAGTCCTTGTATTTGCAGAGGTGCTGGTGCTGGGCTAGTGCAGGTCAATGGCCACAGTCGTCCTGCCACTAAAAACAGTCTGACCCACTCCACAGACCCGAGGAAACTATTATTACACAACAGACACGTAATGGTAATGGACAGTACAAACCAGCACTACATATTGTGACCAGACCATAGGTTTATATAACAACTTGAATTTGTGGATATTTTGGCTTTGCTTGAAGTGTTTATTCAGACTGTTCCAGAGTTTTACACCACATACAGACACACAGAAACTTTTACCAGTAGTTTGAACATTGGGCCATTTGAAATTTCCGTACCGTCTTAAATGATGAGTTCTCGCTCTCATTTTGAACAAGTTTTCAATCAATCAAACGACCCATCACACTTTATTTATAGAGCACTTTTCATACAAAAAAAATGCAGCGCAAAAGATGTCGATTACTTGGTACTAAACTGTTGAATGCTCTAAATAAAATCACCAGGGTATAATATTTTACAAGCACATTTTATATCAACTTAAACAACACAATACAGGGGTGATTTTGGTGAAGAAAGGAATTATATTATAGCTTATAACATGGCAAAGTTGATTTAGCAGTTTGTCCATTGCTGAGTTTGTTGTAGCAACTGTTCCCTGAGCTGTAAGTGTGAGACATGCAGAGACTGTGGGGCCTGTCGTTACTGTAGTGTCTGATACATGAGCTCCTGCTAAGGCTCACCCCTTCTGTACAGCACAGATATATTTTCTATTTCTATATTTTACTTGTACATATATATTTGTATAATTATTTGGGTGACCAGACGTCTCTGTTTACCCGGGACAGTCCCAGTTTTGAGCCCTGTGTCCCCTGTACCAGCAGATTTATCCAAAACCACTGATTTAGTTTTAGTTTTAGACAAGAAATGTCCCTGTTGTCCCTATTTTTGACCAATCTGATCCCTGCCAACAGGCAAAAAGAGGCATAAATGGTCATTTGTTTAGGTAAAATACAGAAAAGCTGCTTAAAAATGAAGAAAACACAAAGAAAATGTAACTGTACTGACACATGTTAGTCAGGAATGGGGACACCTGGGACATTTCTTGTATAAAACTGGAACAAATCACTGGTTTTGGATAAGAAATGTCCCAGGTGTCCCTATTTCTGACAGATCTGATCCCTGCCAACAGTCATTTGTTTACATAAAATACAGAAAAGCTGCTTAAAAAGGATCAAAACACAAAGAAAATGTGACAAGTGTTAGTCGTGAATGTGTTTTCCTCAAGTCCACTAGTTTCACAGTTTATTATTACCTCTGCTCACCCTAATAATTATGCCTTATTTGACACATTTCTCTTGCTATTTATTCAGAATTTATTATCACCATTTGTATTGTTGCGCTCTGTTATTGTGATGTGCTGTGTGAGCTTCTGTGTGCAAATACTTTCCCCTGTGGGTGAATAAAGTCAGTCTCAGTTCATGTCTAAGCGGTGGAGCCAACAGTGCGGTGCGTATGTGGAATAACTGTGTCATAATAAAGCGGTGGCGTCATTGCCCGAGCGGCCCCTGGGGTTCCTCTTCCTCACGTGGCCGTGTCAGCCTCGGGTTTATTATAGTGTGGAAACAGAATAGCCTAACAGCCTGTGCACTGTTATCCCCTGGAGGAAGTGAGGAGTCCTCTGCATGTCCAAATCTGGAGCTGCCTGATTCATGGCGTTCAGCTTCCCCTGTTGTAATGTTTTCAGATTCAGTAAATACCGTTTTGTTTTAGATTGTTAATTATTATGGCAAAGGCCCCACTGTTTCACCATTTTGAAACCGCTGGAAGTTTAAAGCTCCCCTTTGTGACATTTCTGGTGGGTGGAGTGTTGTTGCTTTGCCTTGAATATCCCGCTGTATGGAATTAAACTGAACTAATCTGGAATTTACACCAGCAGCACCAGCCTCTATGTTTTCTCACGAGGGACGGGCAGGATTATTCGATTAATCGATAATTGATCGTTAAGAGTTTGGTGGATCAGGTTCATGTTAATGGCCAAACTGAATGTCGGTGTCTGTGTAACGTAGCCTGAGGAGTCGAGGTCTGAGCACAAACTCTGGAGCCTCACAGTCCCACGTCTCGGCTCTGGCTCCTTGGAGATCCCTATATTCCTCAGAGTGCGTTTCCCTGCACATCAGTGTCCCGGGTATGATCGGGTTTTTGAGTGTCCCGGTTTCACATGTTTACGCAGCATCTGCAACGCGACATACGCACAGAACAGACTCAGCATCAGCAGAACATCCTCTGTCACAGGGAGAACACTCATATTCACTGAGTCACAGAGAGAACACTCATATTCACTGAGTCACAGAGAGAACACTCATATTCACTGAGTCACAGAGAGAACACTCATATTCACTGAGTCACAGAGAGAACACTCATATTCACTGAGTCGAGTCCTTTAGTCCCACAGAAGCTGAAGCAGCAGCACAAGGAAAGAGCTGCTTTTTTCAGCTCTTACAGTCTATGCAAATGAGTCATGAGGTTTTAAGTTTCCATCCATCCATCCATCTTCTCCCGCTTAATCCAGCTGGGTCGCGGGGGCAGCGTGCTGCCCAATCCTCATAGCACCTGGCCCCCCCTATGAACCCCTCTGCAGGTGGAGCCACAGGAGGGTGGACAACATGATCCTTGATGTTAGTTCAGGTGCTGCATGTTTTTTGAGTTGATGGGGGAAACCGATCCAGACACGGGGAGAACATGCAAACTCCACACAGAAAGGCCTGGGCGACCCGGGATCGAACCCATAACCTTCTTGCTGTAAGCCTGAGTGTTGCCACTCAGCCACCGTGCCGCCAGGTTTTAAGTTTAGTTTCTGTAAAACATAAACAAATGTTTAAATCTGCATTAAACACATTCTGATCTCACACTGATGAGGCTCTGGACTCAGGAGGTTTATATGCTGTAAAGTTGAGTTTATTTATGCAGATTAGTAACAGTAATAATAATGACGATAATTTTAATATAAAATCGATGGATAATTTTCCCAACGATCAGTGAAGAAAATGTTTTCGAATGCTCGTCCCTAATCCTCACGTTTAAACACTTTCCATCGTTTGTGTTCGTTGTTGATTGGAGGAACTGCTTTAACTCACAAAAGAAATGTCGATAAGAAGAGCGACGATGCTTCACAGTGATAACGAGCCGTATCTGTGGAGCGGCATTAATTAAACCACTCACCGTTTCCCTCTGATCGTCTGCTCCAGGCGCCTTTTCCTTCAGCAGGAGTTCTTGTAAAGCTGCTGTCTGATGTCCTAAAGTGTTTGTTATATTTATCCTTCACGGCTGTAAACTCTCCGTCGTCCATCACGAGTCATTCCCCGAGCTCCTGGATGTGCCGCACAGTGTCTAACGTATTTTGAAAGGGCATCAGAAGTTTATTTTGACATCATGTGCTTATTTCCTGTCTTTCCCCCGCTCAAAAGCCTGGAGACGCTCCGTTGACGCTGCAAAATTAGAACTTCAACCTATTTTGAGCAGAGCGTAGCGTCGTGACGGCTGTTGGACACGAGCATGACTCTGCCGGTGTAAACTGTCCGACCAGTTACGATGGAAAACCAAACCTGCGCATGTGCTGAATTTGGTGTGAACTGGGGGTAATTTACATTTACTCAAGTACAGATGTTTTTATTGCTACGTTCTAACTGTGAAGCGGGTCTCCTCACCATGAATCTGATCTGTAACTTGATCTCACAGATGCAGCGGGATCTGTCTGCGTAAAACAGCTGTGGGGCTGTGATGGCCTCAGCTGTTTCCTGTCTGCATTAAAACCAGTCGCTCTGAGACTCTGAAGTGTTCAAAGATCAGACTCTGCACTTCAGTTTAGACACGAGTCAAAACTGGGATTATTATTGGTGAAATGTGGAGCAACACTTCAGATCCAGGATTTTTAAAGCAGAAAAGAGGCGATAAAGTCCACAGGAAGTAGAGTCAGTGTCTCTGATCTGCAGCTTCACCTCACACTGTCTGTGGAACAAACACATGAAGAAACTTTTACTTTTAAAGACGCTTCAAACTGGATTAATAGTGCGGTTTTGTGGACTGGAGTTATTATTTGCAGAGGACAATTTCACTTTACATTAGGTGAGTAATAAAGTCTTTATTTTCGCTCTGTCCTGAGTTTGTTTGTTGCGTCTCTGTGTCCGTCGCTCCTCTGCCCCTGACTCTGTTTTATCGTCTGTTTCCGTCACGTTGTTGATGTTCGGTGGTTCTGATCTGACTCTTGACTCCTCAAAAGTTCGGGTCGCTCCGGCTGAACTCGAGAAGAAGAAATCGCAGCCAAAATCGGGCAAATTCTCCTGTGGTGTGCGGCGGCCTTTACAGCTCAGAACTGTGGAGAGGAGAGGAAAAAAATTTAACAATGCAAACAACCATGACTTGAATATATACACAGGTTTAAAGCCGTACTGTGGGACATTCCTGGCCAAGCAGTGGTAATAGCTCCATGGAGACAAGCAGGTCACATTTATACAGTGAGTATTTCTGCTCTCAGTCCACCGCTCCACACAGAACCCAGTGTGACGCGCTGTAAAGTTGACAGTTCATATTTCTGGGGACGTGTTTAGGAGCCAATGACAACGATAAACGAGTCCTGTCACCGCGGGCCCCGGGCCCCGCTCCTCGTGTGTCCACAAGAATGTTACACCTTGTTTATTTATCACAACATCATTTTAACTTGGTATTTTTAGAGGGAACAGCGCTCTTTTCTGCGTAATAGTTTTGGTTTGTCACTCCCGCTGTGAGTAAAAAAAGCTTCGTGTTGACAGTTTTATTTATCGTCTCCTGGAGTCACACACCAGAACACGTTCACTCTTACCTAAAGTGAAACTAAACACTGAACCCACTGTTTTCACTGCTAAACTGTCGGGCTGGGCATCGTTAAGCAGTTGCCATTACGATACAGTGAACTTTCGATTCGATACGATATATTTCGAATCGATTCTGTACATTTTAATAAAAAATAAAGGCTAAATCGTGGCTGTGATGCTAAAAGTCTTTTTTAAACCATTTCTTGTGCAAAGTGAATATGAAACACGCCCATTTTACTCCTCAAAACAGTGAATGTGTCGCATAAATGAGTTTCTTTCCTCTAAACAAGCAACAAAACTGCAGCTGTGAGAAAATAATTAAGTAAAATGTGCAACACATAAGAGTCCAGCAGTCACTTTACCCACTACAAATGTATTTATTACTGTGAGATACTGGAGCCACTGTAAAGATTTAACGTTATTTATACTGAACAAACTGTAGCCGCTGTGTCCAGACAGCAGTTTATTGTATATAGAATTTTATTTGATAATCCTTCTCTTTATAGATCTTTATAGAGTTTGTCTATTTTTAAGTAATTCTTCTGTTGCTGCTGCTGTTCTCTTAACTGTGCGTTGCAACACTGAAATTTTACCCATTGTTGGACAAATAACGGAATAATTATCTTATCTTATCTTAAAATACACCAAAAAATACTCTAGGTGATATATCGATACAGCAGCCCATGATATCGATACTGTATCATCACATTAAACAGAACGATGTATCGATATTTTGATATTTTTGCTCAGCCCTAATAAACTGTCTGTGGTGTTTTTAAAAGCATCGTCTGTTTCCTGTTCTGACTCCGTTTTTGGCAACTTTCAATCAATCAGACTTTATTTATCGAGCGCTTTTCATACAAATAATGTAACACAAGTAACACTTCAGTGTCAACAAAAGCTCTGAATCTAAATGTTAAACTCACTCACCGGAAATATGATGGACTGAAAAAGAAGAAGTCATCCTGAAAACTTGTTCTCTTGGCCAAACTGTGTCTGAATGTGTAACCTGACTGCCTCCCTTCAGTTATTCATTTATTTATTTATTATTATTTGTAGTAGTGGTATTTTTATTAGGTTTTAATTTACCTTTTACACTGAGATTAACTTTCTGTGTGGAAAAAACAACTTAACTAAAAAAATACTAATTTAAAGAATAATTTAAATACTACTACTACTACTACTACTGCTACTGCTACTACTACTACTACTACTACTGCTACTACTACTACTGCTACTACTACTACTACTACTACTGCTACTACTACTGCTACTACTACTACTACTACTGCTACTACTATTATTGCTACTACTACTACTACTATTATTATTGCTACTACTACTACTACTACTACTATTATTGCTACTACTACTACTACTACTACTGCTACTACTGCTGCTACTACTACTGCTACTGCTACTACTACTATTACTACTACTACTATTAGTACTACTACTATTGCTACTATTATTATTGTTATTGCTATTACTACTATTATTATTATTATTATTATTACTGCTGCTGCTACTACTACTACTACTACTACTACTGCTACTACTGCTACTACTGCTACTACTACTGCTACTACTGCTACTACTACTACTACTGCTAATAATAATAATAATAATGTAAGAATAATGAAAAAAATGCATTTCACAACAGTTGAATGTAATTCGTGCTAAATAGACACGTTTAATGCCAAACTGTGGAATATTTATAGAAGTTTAGAATGTGGGTCACTGCTTTTTACTTTTGACTTTATTTGAGTCCAATGTTTTGGTTCCTCTGCCCTCGACACCCTTTACCATTAGTGACGTTATGGTAGTGGCGTTTTCACACTGGCAGCTGTCGTTTGGAGCACTTCCTGTATCACCACATGACATCACAAGGTGGAACAGGGTGTTTTCTGTCTCAGAGAAGAGCTCAGCCTAAAGTTTTTGCAGCTTTTGTGTGTTAAACATGTGTGAATGAAACAAAACGAGGAACCCTCATCATAACAGGTCAGAAAACATCCCCATCGCTGTTTTTCTTTTCTTAAAGCTTCTTTTTCTTCTTCACCTGTTTCTGTCTCTGGTGTTTTTCAGGCGTTGACATTTGCCTGACTCTGTTTCCATGGCGACTGTCAACACTCATCCCGCTGCTTTTCCTCTCGTCGTTGACCTCGCGTTTCGTCGACTCGATTTTCAGTAACGTGAATTCTTCCACCTGTTTGACTTTGTTGCCGTGGTAACTCTGCAGTGGCCTTGAAATCCCCTCCTCGGGCTCAGAAGTGCTGTTGTTTCGCCCTCGTTTCGCCCTCCGTGAGGTGCTCGGTGCGCGGGTTTGCAGCACCACCGTGTGGCCGGTGTGATAAACTACAGCTTCATCACATCGAGCACTTAATAACAGACAAACTACATTTCAAAACGCTGTCAAGTTTTTTAATACCCGTTGAACCCAATTTATTGTATTTCATAATGGTGAGGTTTTCTCATTTGCTGCACTAAAACAAACAGTGGAGCCGTGGGGTCTTAAAAGTCTTAAAAAGGTCTTAAATTTCATGTTCCTAAAATAAGGCCTTAAAAAGTCTTAAATTATGTTGTCCAAGTCTTATTTTTTTTTACAAAGGTCTTAAATTTCATGAGCCTATTTTTGTGTTTCCTCCACCAGGCTGCAGAGCCACGTGAGACGATGGGAAAGTTTAGTTTGTCTCGTTAGAACGTTATAAATGATTTTTTGTCCATGTTACAAGCAGCGCATATGACCATAGATGAGCTCTGAATGAGATTTTATAATAAAAGTATTTTTTGTTATTTAAAGCAGTGAGTAATGGTCATTATGAGAATCGGATCTTGTGTTTTTCACCCACATCACGGCTGCGATGTTGGTTTGATTTTTCTTTAAGTCGTCTTAACAAGTCTTATCAAACCTGAACCTGAACAAAGCGAAGGATCACGATGGTACTCCCTGTTTAGTTGGAATTGGAGCCCACAATTTGATATTTACTGTGGGTTTCAGTTTCCTGTAACTTTTTCCCATTGAAATGCCATAATATATATATATTTTTGTTAAGAATAATAATAATAATCCATATTTTTCATCATTCATCATTTCATTGCTCCCAAATATTCCACACGTTTCTTAGACTTTTGACCAGAGGTGAGGAGTACATGTTACATGTACTTGAGTAACTTTTTAAAGAAATATATATAGCAGCATATTTTACTGAAGTGCTCAGAGTTTAGAAAAACAGGTGGTTCCGCAGTGCAGCTTTAAGTTACTCTTACTCGAGTAGTAGTTTTCCCAAATACTTTTTCACTATTATAAAGCATCATGTTTTGAACGATGTAGAGCTCTGGAATGAATGAATTATGCCTTAAATTCTTTGTTTTAATTCATATTTTGTCTCTTTTATAGTAAGTCATAAGTCATAATTGTAAACTTGCTGTTCGTACACTTTTCTTTCATTGTTTAATAAGATTTGGCTTCATAAGTACTTTCACTTCAGCCTAAACCCTTTGGTCCCTGGTGTTGCAGTTTATGTTTTGTTTTGTGGTGCTGTAAAACGACTGAATAAACTACTACACCTCCTCCTCCTGCTCTTCTGAGGCCACGACTTTGTGCCTCGGCCGTCTTCATTTCCACCTCCTCCTCTGTCTGTTCAGGTGCAGTTGCGGTGAAGGAGGTGCCGTCCTCGTCTCCGGTCACACCCCAGTCTGCAGAGCCCGAGCTCCGGCCCGACGCTGCGGCTCCGCCCCCTCCTCACGTCCCCCCGGAGGCCTCCACCCTGCGCCCCCCGGACAGAGAAGAAGAAGGAGAGGCTGAGGAGGAGGAGGAAAACGGCAGCCAACCGCTCACCATCTCTGAGCTGGCCTACAGGTGCGAGACACGACGACACACTCCAGCCTGTTCTAGCTCCACATTCGGAAACTCACGGGTAGAGAAACACATTTGCCACGATCTGTTTATCTATTTATTTTTATAGCTTTTTTAATTTAGATTTTTAGATGGAACAAAAAACAAAAAAAAGGGTGAAAACTAAACCTTCTCGAGTCTTGACCCCGTCTCTCCACACTCCAAACTCACAGACAAAAACACTTAGGTCCAAGTCTTAAGTCAGAACGGGTGTCGACCGCCACGTTCACATTAGAGCTTTAATTCTGAATAAAAATAATTGAATTGCGTTAAGACCAAGTAAACACTTAACTCCGAATGAAAATATAAGCGGGAGGTTTATTCTGAGTTTAAAACTGAATGAATTTCTTCCTGGATCATGTTTCTTCTTCTTCAGTAGAGATTAGTAATTCCGGGGCTAAAATCATCCATGTAATACTAGTGAAAGTGTATGGAGTTTAAAAACACAGTGGAGCACTTCCTGTACTGCCACACTTGCCACGTTTACATGAGAGCTTTACTTCTGAATGAAAATAATTTAATTCTGAATAAAAAATAATTTTGCCTTAAAAAAGACCAGGTAAACACTTAATACCTAATGGAAATGATTATTCCAAAGTAAGTGACGGGTTTATTCTGATTTTAAAGCCAAATGAATTTCTTCCTGGATCCTGTAAACGTTTCTTCTTCTTCAAAATAATCCTGGTTCCCGGCTCCTCCAGTCGTCTCTTGGGACTTTCCTCCACGTCTCTTTGGATTTGTGAGCGGGATGTGGGAGTGGGCTGAGGTGTGGCAGCCTCACACTCAGTTTGTCTTCTTCCTCCTTCTCCCACACTCTTCCCTTCTCCTCCTCAGCTCACAGACGTGGAGAATTTTTGCGCTGCTGCTCCCTTATCTTTGAAACGGCCGCGGGAAAAGTCTGGATCGTGTTTGTGTCGGCGGCGAAACGACAAACCGAGATGACAGAAAAGAGCAGCTGAAGTGTGGGTTTTCTTCCCAAAGACGGAAATACGTTTGTGTCGCTGTCCATTCAGAACCTTCCCCACTACAGACGCTGAGTTGAATTAAATAAAGGCGATTTAACGTGTTTTTAATGTAAACCTCAATTCAGAATTATTATTTTCATGTAAATTTGAAGGAGAACATTTTAATTCAGAACTATTTCATTCAGAACAGTTCATTTGGAGTTAAAAAACATCCTGTAAATGTGGCATGTGTCTGTTCAAAGTTGCTTCCCTCTCACAGAGCAGCCATGAGTTATTTTTACTGCATAAATCCTGCCTCTACCAGCACTGATGATGACCGTGCCCTTGTGCCCTTGTGCCTTGTGCCCTTGTGCCCTCCCTCAGCCCGTGTGCCAGTCTGCTGCCCACCCCGGTGGAGGACGCCCAGGGAGGGGTGGACGTGCTGTTCTCGTCCCCGGTCCAGAGCCCCGCGCGGCTGCTGCGGGAGCTCCACGCCGACCCGGACATCCAGGCTCAGCTGGAGGCGGAGCGCGAGCGGGACCGAGCCTACGAGCGCGCGCGATTGGCCGCCGGCCGGAGCGTGGGCGGCGTCCTGGGCCTGCTCTCGTCCGACGGGAGGGTGCGGTCGTGGGCGTGGAGCGTGGTGCGCCTGGTCGCCGCGGTGATGGGGGTGTTGCTTGTTACCGTGCCGACGCTGCTGCTGCTGCTGGAGTCGGACCTGGATGTGTCCTTCCTCCACGAGATCAGGCAGACCCCAGAGTTTGAGCAGTTTCACTACGAGTACTACTGCCCCCTGCGGAGATGGGTGCTGTGCAGGATCAGCAACGCCATGGAGAACCTCTGGTCCGACTAGAGATACTGCTACTGCTACTGATACTGCTACTACTACTACTACTACTACTACTACTACTGATACTACTGCTACTGCTACTACTACTACTACTGCTGCAGAAAGAACCACACAATCCATGCAGGATCAGCAACGCCATGGAGAGCCTCTGGTCCGACTAGAGATACTGCTACTGATACTACTGCTACTGCTACTACTACTACTACTGCTGATACTACTGCTACTGCTACTACTACTACTACTGCTGATACTACTGCTACTGCTACTACTACTACTACTGCTGATACTACTGCTACTGCTACTACTACTACTACTGCTGATACTACTGCTACTGCTACTACTACTGCTGATACTACTGCTACTGCTACTACTACTACTACTGCTGATACTACTGCTACTGCTACTACTAATACTACTGCTGATACTACTGCTACTGCTACTACTACTACTACTGCTGATATTACTGCTACTACTACTACTACCACTACTGCTGCAGAAAGAACCACACAATCTGTGCAGGATCAGCAACCCCATGGAGAGCCTCTGGTCTGACTAGAGATACTGCTACTGCTACTACTGATACTACTACTACTGCTGATACTGCTACTACTACTACTACTGCTACTACTGATACTATTACTACTACTGCTGATACTACTACTGCTGATACTACTACTGCTGATACTACTACTGCAGAAACAACTACACAATCTGGCTCACAGCTCACTCAGTTTTAAGCACAGTCTTAAATGAATAAGAATGCACTGGGTTTATATATATATATATATATATATATATATATATATATATATATATTTATATATATATATATTTATATATAAACCCAGTGACAAGTGTGTAATTAATTAAGGAATATTCTTCTGCATTTGGCACTAATGTGAGTCAGTATAGTCACATTTTCTTCGTGTTTTTGTCATTTCTAAGCAGCTTTTCTGCATTTTACCTAAACAAATGACAGTTTATGCCTCTCTTTACTGTTGACCGGGATCGGACTGGTCAAAAATAGGGACAACAGGGACATTTTAATGTATTAAACTGGGATAAATCACTGGTTTTGGAAAAATCTGCTGGGACAGGAGACACAGGGCTCAAAACTGGGACTGTCCCGGGGAAATAGGGACGTCTGGTCACCAATGTTAAATCCAAAAAAAGTGCACTAAGTTACAGACGTTGTTGCTTTGTCTGTAATGCTCTGCAGAATAGCATCAAACGTGCATTCATTCAATTACAGATTTCTTCATTGCTTAAAAGAAAAAAAATCATATCAACTCTCCACAGATTTGACCTGTAACTTGGTGTAGAGCCACTGCTGCTTGTCTCCATGGGGACAGATAAGTTTAGTGGTGCATTGTGAAACATTACAGACAAAGTAATAATAAATGCCTCATGAATATTAACCTGAAAAGTTACGGAATGGACTTTTTTAAATACTATTGTGCTAATTAAGACTGAATGAGTTGTGAGACGGACTTAAACACCGACTACTGGACTGAAAAGGCTCTAAAGAAAAGCGCGTTTTCCGATTTTCACTCCTGACGCTGACCAGCCAATGGGACGACTCCCACACACCCCTGCCCTTTTCTGATTGGTCCACGGCCTCGGAGCGGACCGCCTCACGGGCCGAAGGGTCTGTCAGTCATGACGGAGTGACGCCCGGCAGTTACCTGCGTACAGACCGCGGCGGAGGAGCAAAACAAGAGGAATGAAGAATGAATCTACAAAGTTGTTTTTAACGTTTTGTACATTTTTATGTGATCTGATCTTTCAGGAATTTTTCAGTCAGAACTTTGAGCTTATTTTGAAATTTAAGAGTTTACAAAAGACGTCAAAAAAAAGTCAATTTGTTAAAGCTTACTGGGGTGTGGTCGGTTCGGGGGAAATGATTATAACTATTTTTGAGGCTACGTTTTCCTACGGAGCTCAGAGCACAAAGCCACACTCCACAACAGATTCTGTGATGTCATTTGAAACACGGCGAGAGGACGTCTGTGTAAAACAAGTGTCTCATTCAGCTTTAAGTGTCGTCTGGTCTGTGTTCGCTCACGAGCGTTCAGATATATGTGTAACAGCGTGAGATTAGCCTGGGCCGGTCTTTTACAATCCAGCAGGTTGTTTTCATGGCAGAATTCGATAATGCCATAAATTCAGATGCAGGACAGGGGCCTGTGGACCTCTGGGGGAGATTTACTGTTTTTGAAAGAAAAATCCAAACTTATATTCACACATTTAAGTTACGTTTACACTGAAACGAATCACAGTATCACCGTATCACCGTATCGGAAACGATTTACGTCCAGACACGTCGTTTCTGCGTCCGCAATCAAAGCCGTTTAAACTGTTTTCTGCAATGTGTAAAATCCCTCCGTCGTCCAGGGAGAATCCAGGGCAAAGGAGAGAATTCAGTTTGTCAACTGGACAAAGTTTATTTAGCTGAATACATTTTACAGCTCATCCAAGCTGCTGCTTCAGTTCTGGTCAGAAGGCTGGAGGACACCACCTTATATCTGTCCATCAGGGGAGGAGGGGGAGGAGGAGATCTCACTCCTCTCCCTGATGGACAGATTTCTTCTTTCCTTTTGTTTCTTGTGTTTGGAGTTAAAGCACAGATTTAAGGCAGTGTCCTCCGACAGCTTGGATGAGCTGCAAAACCTACTCCGCTAAATAAACTTTTTTCCAGTTGACAAATTGAATTCTCTCCTTTGCCATTTTTCTGCAACAGCGTCACATGCGACATGTGAACCAGAGAATCAGGAAGGCGAAAGTCACAGTGACGTGGTCCAACAAGGACGGCAACGAGAGCTCCTACTTCAGCGGATCAGTGTTTTCAGGCGTCCACACGGTGCCGGATCAGATCTGTGCTCTGGTGAGTCCGCGAGAGCCGGCGGCACCAGATCGTTCCATCTCTGGAGCCGTTTTCCGTGGACAAACACTGCGTCTACAACAAAAAATGACTCGTATACGTGCGAGTGGATGGGGCCTTACACTGTGTTCACACACTGCTATTCTGACTTCCTGCTGTTTAGACACTGACGTCTAATTGTCGGAGTTGCTGCATAAACATTATTTTTTGACTTTATTTTTTTCATTGTCAGAGTAGCGGAACTTTACTATTTTACAAACATTCCGCTTTTCCGACATGAATAATATTAACGTGAGCTGTTTTACTTATCAGACATATTAATACACTGCTTAACATCTTTTCAGTTGATCCATCACGTCTATGGGGTTGAGTAATAGCACCACTTTGTGAAGCTATTTCCAAAACACAATTTCACTTTTCTTCATTTACTTTTATTTATACCGACAGAAAAGACACTAAACTTTGTCCCAGTGTTTGTTTCATGTGGAAAGGCCCAGGAATTACAGAGATCTGACCCATAAACCAGAAACAAACCTGCAATCTGACAGTTACGCAGCAAAATCCCCCCGAGCGTCCTGACCCGTCCTCCAGCTCACGTTTAAACCCTGAGGATTCTCGTGAAACGCCATATTTGTTCTGACGTGAACGGACCAGGCATTTCTCTGATTGGTTAACCCACCTGTCAATCATGGGAAATCAGGGGGATAAGACCCGGCCCCAGACTTCGTACAGAGAAAAGTTTGTACGGACCGGCCAGGCTAATGAGATGCACCCGAATGAGAAATAAAACCTGAGACAGAACGACTGAGTGAAGTTAGAAAGTGGTTTGTGGTCGATGGAAACACGAAGGGACGATTTTAAAAGTATTTAACAAAGAGCGGTGTTTGTTACTTAGTGTGTTAAAATAAATATGTTTTATTCATTTTAAGAGAAATATCTGAATATATATATGGCCTGAAGGGGGCGATACTAGGCTAAGGTAAAACTAGGTTAAATATGTGTAGAACTTTAAAGGTGCACTGTGTAGCTTTTCCGGTGTAGAATCCGACACCTGCTTGTCTTGGCATGTTCCACAGTACGGCATTAAACCTGTCTATCCTGCGATCATGCGATTACAGGTGCTTTTGTTCCTTAAAAACTACCAGCAAAGAACATGTATTATTATTGTGACTGGACAATAATGTGCTTAACAAATGATGAAACCACCTCCCAGTATAAAGTGCTACTGCTGCCATATGTAATTTAACAGTATTTCTGTTTACCAAAATATCTTTTCATGTTTCTGTAATGGCCAGTATATGTGAGATCTTTTTATCAAAACAATATCTTTAATGCTAAAATATAACTATTGTTTAATGTTTTCCAAAAATGACACTAAAGTCTCATTCAAACCGTCTCTGGGAATTTGCAAAACAACCTTTTAAAAAAAAGCTGCAAGAACGGTGCTCACAGGGATGTAACAATAACAGAAATCTGGTGATGTCGTATCATCAAAGGTCTCACAATAATATCGTGGAGCATCACAATATATCGAATCCCAAGTCTCTTTGCTTAAATGAACAGTTCTGATGCAGAAATAGCTAAAAAAAAACTACATAGACCATGATCCTTTGCTCCGTTTCAGTGCAGACGACATGAAGAAATAACTGTTCTAAGCACTTTTACATCTTCATTCTTTGGATTAAGTCTGTGAAGCATTTTTAGAGGAAAAAGGAGCAGATTCACAGTTAAAATATCTCAGTAAATCTGGTACAGTGAGATGTTTATGGTGAAAATATCGTACAGAGATTTGGATTTCGTTCCATCCCTAATGACAATAAATGTTGCACCAAATGACTGAAGCATTTTATAATGTCAGACTTGTTATTCTATAGAATATCATAATATCGTGAGCTTTCCCACGATATCACAATAAATATCGCACCGTGATGTTTATACCGTGAGACTTGGATATTGTTACACCCCTGGGTTCTCACACAAAATATTCACATTTTTTGTTATTATTTGTCAACAGGGATTATTTTTTTTATTCCAAATGGTCATTTTCTTAATAACAATGAAATTTAGTGTTTGATGTTTTCTTGTTTTCATGACGGGTCTAATAAATTTGTTTAGTGCTGTACTTCATTGTCCACGTGGAACTTTAAAGATTATGCAAAACTGACCTCCTCTAAATATGTTACGTGTTTGCAGATAATCCCCCGTAAACGTGTAGTAGCCCTTCTATAAAAGACACGAGCAAAAACATGCTGTGATTGGACTCGCCTCTCCACAGATCTGCCCGGTGCCTCCGTGAATGTCTCTGTGGAACTTTAATGCCGTACGTCACAACATCTCCAGAAAAGCTACGCAGTGTATTTATATTGATAAGTGTATAAAGTGTAAAGATATGAAATAAGGAATATGTTACGGATCCTCAGGAAAAGAGCGTTTACTTTATTGACATTTGTGTGTGAAAAAACATCATGTACATTCTCCACGTGTTCAAGTCTTGCCCCTGTAAATGTTTGTACTCGTGTTTAGCCTCTAGGTGGCGTCATATCACGTCCATGGCATGTGTTGTGTCCAGTGTCTTGCTCATTGGCCTCGTGGCTGTAGCATCGGACCGTCCTCTCCGTGGTTTCCTCCCGTAGACTTTGTGTATTAGGCTTTATGCATAGAGACGTATGCAGTTTATTTCCACTATAGCACAACAACTGAACCAGGGCAAATACACACACACAACATAGAACTCGGACACACCGCGACACACGATATGCCGAGGGGGAAATGACGCGCACACAACGTACGTCTCACACCGCGACACACAGTCCTCCCGTCTCCCGCTGCCTCGTTTGCTCAGGGTGACCAGGTTTTCAAAATAAAACACTGGGACGTCCCTGGTTTGTGGTGGCTGATAATATTAATTTCGCTAGCAAGGACCACGCCAACAACACATGTGCGAAGCGAAAAGCGTTTATGATGTGGAGACGGGGCGGGTCGGCTGGGTTGAGACTCAGGGTGGGGGTTCAGTCTCAATCTTTACATGGCCCAGCAGGACAGGACCCCCCCCCCCCCCCTCGTAGGCGTCTTATGTCTGGAAGTGAACAGATCGGGGATGGGAGGGTGGGGTCAAGTTATTCAGGACAAACTGGGTTTCCGGGATAGGCTGCTATAAATAGGCTTCTGGGAAATTTAGGTGTACCGGAAGTGAGCTGTGATTCGCTGGAGAGGAGTCGAGGGCGGTTGAGGCGTGGTCCTGGTCCTGAACCTAAGGTAATCATATTAACTACATATTGTGAAACAAGAGCATAATTAAGGAACATTGTTCTGCACTAATGTCAGTATCGTCACATTTTCTGTTGTGTTTTGGTCATTTTTAAGCAGCTTTTCTGTATTTTACCTAAACAAATGAGAATTTATACCTCTCTTTACTGTTGGCAGGGATCACATTGGTCCAAAATAGGGACACTTAGGACATTTCCTGTATAAAACTGGGACAAATCACTGGTTTTGTATAAATCTGCTGGGACAGGGGACATAGGGCTCAAAACTGGGACTGTCCCGGGTAAACAGGGGCGTCTGGTCACCCTCTGCTTGCAGTGAGTTAATGGCGTTTCACACTGACACCTCTGCACTCACACACACAAATATAAAACACAGAGGGATTTCTACTGTCTTCTTTGTCGTTTAAAAGGGCGGGAATCTGAATCTGTATTTCCTAATCCGATTCTAAACTGATATATCGCTTGTTTTCCCTCCCTTATCGTTCAGTGTCGTCATATCCGCGCTGACCCCTGCACTCTGAGCTTTCTGACAACTGTATAGTTTTGTAGGTTTGATCCTGTCCTCCGTTCGGAAGAGTGCATGCTTCACCCGTAGGAAACCAGAATTGTGGCTGATTTTCCGGTCTCCGTTCTTCCTCCTTTTGGCTGTCCGGATGTTTTGAGAATAAATGCATGTTTCTGTGTTAAATGAATTCAGCACTTGTGAAAACTCTTGGCTGCTCCATGACCCGCTGTGTTTTTCTTCATTAAAACGGCCCATTAAGCTGCAAATGTACACGAGTTAAAATGACTTGACTTATTGGCTTATTAGATGCAGTTATTTCCCCTGTTTAAATGTATTTCTGCTTCTTATAGCGACCGAAATTAACTGAAAACACATTTTAAGTAGAATTTTAATTACTTTTGGAGTAGATTTTGACAAGATTTTTTCCTATATCAAGTAAAAACTTATTCATATATATTTTTTGTAACTCTTCTGGTCTCCGTGGAGGAATTGCATTGTCTGGAATGTCCCACCGTATGGCATTAACTTGGGATGTAGCACAAAAATATCGAATTACAAGTCTTTCTTATTCTATTAAGCACTTTGAATTACTTTGAGTGTGCTTGGCCTCGCTGTGGTGCAGCAAAAGCTAAAAAAACATCAAACTACATAGATCATGGTCCTTTGGTGTTGCCTGTGCAGGCGACAGGAAGAAATAACTGTTCTTAAAGGGGAACTCGGGCACGTTTGAAGCTGAAGTCTGTTTCTAGAGGTGGTTGAATTCTGTCAGTAGCCAAAAAACGGCACAGAGTCTGTTAAGGCAACAAACTAACAGTGATCGGAGCAAGTTCTGAACTTCCCAAACCCATCTGACAACAGCCACGAGTCTAACAAACCAAACGCTCTGCCTGGTTCACTCATTAGTGTCTGGAAACGTTAGAAAATTTGTAAAAATTATTGACTTGTAAACGGGATTAGAAACGACATCGGTGATCGAGTCTTTTGGGCTTTGGCCTGTGCAGTGGGAAATCAGCAGAGGGAAGTGTGAGGTGTTTATAAAGTTGTTTTCTAACGTTTCCAGACACTAATGAGTGAACCAGGCAGAGCGTTTGGTTTGTTAGACTCGTGGCTGTTGTCAGATGGGTTAAAGTGGAGTTAAGCTTCTTCAGTCTGAAGTAAATTGGTGTTTTACGTGGAAGTTCAGAACTTGCCCCCATCACTACACTAGTTTGTTGCCTTGACAGACTCACTGCCACAGTGAGATCTCCACCCAGGAAACACTGATCTGTGCCGTTTTTTGGCTTCGGACAGAATTCTACCTCCTCTAGTGACGGACTTTAGCTTCAGATGGGACAGAGTTCATCTTTAAGCACTTTTAAATCTTAATTCTTCATGATATAACAGGGCCAAAGGTTTTTCAAGGCTTTCCCAAGGCTTCAACCGTGAGATGCATATCATGAAAATATCGTATCGAAGGATTCGGATATCGTTACATCCCCAGCAAACCGATAACATTATCTTGCACCTTTAAGCACAATGAAATGAGATGAGTTCACTAATACTTGTTCCATTGGCATTTTTTTTGCTCAATTTATCGAAATCTTCATTTAAAATCTTCAATAAAAAACATGTTTGAACATTTTATACTCACAAAATTCCACTTTATATATTATACTTTACTCTGTTTCAATCTAAAATAGTTAAAAATACTCAAAACTCAAGGCTAAATCCAGCTCAGTCATTCTAACTCCTGTAGATATGTTTTCGTGGTCTAAGTTCGCAGCATTTCCTGTTTGTTTCAGTCACGTAGCAGCACAGAGAGAATCGTCTGTAACCTGTAGCTCTTGTTTTGAGCTCCTGAAATCATTTTATTTTTTCTATTTATTCTATTTATTTAAAGATACTGTGATTATTTTCTGTAACGCAGCTTCGATGCTACACACTGATGTCATATCTGAGAACATTTGGCGTAGCAGCGAGAGTCAAAGCGTCTGCTACTCAACCAAATCTTGAATTGAACGAAAATGCATCAAAAACACCACTGGAGGTCCTGTATTATGTCACGTTAACTTTTTTATATTGTTATAATGTCGTTTCCTCGTGAAAAAACGCAAACCCAAAGTCGTGTTTTGTTTCATTTCCACGTGTTTGAGTAAATCCTCCGTTGTGATTTCCGTCATTTTCACATCTTAAAACACTTTTTTTCCACCTTGTGACGTCATTAGGTGGTAAATTAAATGCAGATTTTGACATTACTCAAATTGTTTTGTTAAATTTGCTACAGGCGACTTTGAACTTTTACGTTTTTAGCTTCATTTGAAACTCACTCACTCCAGATACCTTAACTTTAACTCGGGATTATTACGCTAAAACTGACTTTTTTGGAGCTTTCGACCATGTTATGACGTTTAAAAACATCCCAGAAGAGGTTTTAAACGTCATACATGCATGTTTGAGTAATCTAGGGATCTCTCCTGAGCCGTATACAGACCCTCCTTACGTTTAGCTGCACGATTCTCCAGAATTACACAAAAACACGGCGCAAAACTGTGCACTAGGGCTTCACAAACCTGACGCGATGTGCAGGAGTCTCATTAGTGCTCTGAAGGTGGAGTCATTTAGTGCAGAGAGCAAAGGGAAGAGACAATATAGTATAGTATATAGTGGAATACAGCATTTTCGAAACAATAAAAGGTCACATGGTGATCTAAACGTTATACTCCATATTATAGATGTGTGATACTCTCAATATTTATCCATCCACTTGTTTTATGTTGAAAATCCACTTAAAACTCACTAAAACGCTTAGATGGATGAGAAAAAGGCACACGCCATTTATTCAACATGTATAATTCTGTTCTCATGTGGTTATAATGTGTAAATAATGCATAATACAGGACCTCAGAGTTTATTTCTTGTCACCCTGATCTCAGGTTTCTCCTTATGCAAAGACAAAGTGCAGATGTGGCTGTAGTTTTGTGTCAGACTCCAGGGGCTGCGCTCACTTCACTTCACAACCTTCTGCAAGTTTAGGTCCCATTTTAAGGGGCCTATAATAACTCCACGGTCAATTCAGTATTTTTGAAAGAAAGAAAATCCACAAATGTTGAACTTTTTCAGGGTTCCCACCGTCAAATCATGGAAACTTTTGTATAATTTTCACACGACTGCAGCGTTCTGTTAAAGGGACAGTTCAGAGTTTTGGACATAGTTCCTCATTTCCTGGTGATCCAGAGTGTTGGAGACGTGTGGAGACACTTGTTTAAATCTTCCTCCAGTCCTTGTATTTGCAGAGGTGCTGGTGCTGGGCTAGTGCAGGTCAATGGCCACAGTCGTCCTGCCACTAAAAACAGTCTGACCCACTCCACAGACCCGAGGAAACTATTAGAGCTCCAGACTGTCCCTGTGAACGTCTGTGTCACAGAATCATTTTAGAGGTAAAACCGACCGTTGCATTTGAAGGATTTGTGTCTGAGCAGCAGTGAGTTGTTCTTCCTGATAGAAGCTCGGCCGCGGCGACTGATATATGAGAAAATAGAACCTCAACATGAGACGATTCAGGCGATGCAAGATTAGTTTTATTTCAGACATGATTCTCTGGACACAGACGTTCACAGGGACAGTCTGGAGCTCTAATTGTTTTGCTTTCAGGCGCTTTCATCCAAAAAGTTCCATAGTCTGTGTAATATTGTTGTTAATAACGTTGTTTCCTCATCACGAACAGACCTGGAGTTGTGTTTTGTTTCATTCACACG
Organism: Odontamblyopus rebecca; assembly: GCA_030686955.1. Lineage (NCBI taxonomy): Eukaryota > Metazoa > Chordata > Actinopteri > Gobiiformes > Gobiidae > Odontamblyopus > Odontamblyopus rebecca. The sequence continues at coordinate 2,098,656 of CM060661.1, read as the reverse complement.
TGTTTACCGCACGTATCCTGCGGATTTAGGCTCTTCTCTCAAACAGAAAACACTCTGTTCCACCTTGTGATGTCATGTGGTGATACAGGAAGTGCTCCATTGCGCTTTTAAACTTTATACACCGTCGCCAGAACCGTTTGGATGATTTCAACCTGGAATTGCCCATCTCTACTCACCAAAAAGTAAAAGGTAACTTGAAAACTACCGCTTCAACATGTGAATGAAACAAAACACAAGTCCGGGTGTTTTTAAGGAAGTAACGGCATTTTAACGGCATAAACCAGGTCAACAAATCTGCAGACTGAAAGTCAAACAGCAAATTCCAGCTGAGATTCTGACCCGTTCTCCAGCTCAGAGTAAAAAACATGTGGTGATGTTGTGATGTGAGGTAAACGCAGCCTTTCACGGGTCATTTTGTTCTCGTGCTTTTTATTTAAACTGACTCGTCCTCATTCACTCGGCTCTGGGAGATTTCAAAATAAAAGACTTAATTAAAAATGAGTTCTGCCCCCAGTAGTGACCCTCCTCTTCCCTTCTTTCCTTCCTTCTCCCTCGTTTTGGGACAAACCAGGCCTTATGAACTTTGTGAGTGAACATTTTGAATGTTTGTATGTTCTCAAATTAAAAAAAGAAATGAATTGTTTTATATGTTAATACTGCCACAATACAGCTCCCAAATAAATGATGACCTTCAGATACAGTGTGGTGTGTGGAATATTTGACACGACGTTTGAAACCTTCACGTTTTGGTGACTTTTCCCACTGTGACAAAAAAGTGACAAAAGCTGACGGTCTGAAATGTTGGAACTTTTTTGTTTTTTATTGGTTATGTTCAATTTATGATCATAACAAGACAAATAAAAATAATGGTTAAGGAAACAAAAACACGAACAGGATCCTAGGACACCAGGATAGTCGACTTTTGCATATATAATGTACATTTTTGCCATTTCTTCAACATTTGTGCCTCTTGTGATCTCAGTCAGTGGGTTCTTCTTCCATCAGATCCTTTGAGGGGACTGTAGTTGTGTCCCAGTTCCTATAGTTACTGATTTTTTGGCAGCTAATGACATGACTTTGAACAGATAGATACGGCTTTGGTGAGTATTACAGCACATCACAAACCACTTCCCAAAATACAGTCATATTTGGACATTTCCAAAATATACGAGAACGGTCACATTCATTTCTCCAGATTTCCGCCAACAAATCTGATGCATCTTTAACTGTTTACTCTTTAGTTTAGACATAATTAAAAATTGAATTAGGTTCTTCCAGGCACCACTCTCCCCCACGGAGGGGTTCCCCTGTATTTCTGTGTCTCTCATCTGAAGGTACCTGAAGAAATCATGTTTTCCAAGTTGATAATACAGCAGCAACTTTTACTCGAGTAAAAGTACTGTAAAAGGAGTAAAAGTATGCTCCTCTAAGACGACAGAACATTTAGAGGTCAGTGCAGAATGTTTGCTAAATCTGGGAGCATCTCTTCTCTCTGTAAGATGAATGTTTTTGCTCATTCTCCCTGACAAATAAATAATAAACTAAATAAACTAAACTAATAAAGTTTGTCTAAGTCTATGGCAGGCGACCAATGAGCTGAAAAAAGACAAATCTGACTGAACGATCGTGTTTCAGTGGGTTTGAGACGTGACGCAGGACGTGGTGACCAAACTGATACTGATCTGTATAAAAAATACCGGGAGAAATCATTTTGGATTTGCCAGACAAGAAGTTATAACAAACACTTCAACGCAAACAGCCGAAGTCAGTGGCACGTGAACATAGTGATGGATATTAAATCAAATCAATCTTTATTGTCATATTGCTGTACATACGACTGTAGTGCAGATAAGATTTTGTATTTGTAGAAATTGTATTTCTCTAGGTATCAATAAATATATAAAAAGAACATAATTTAAAACACACTCACAACCCCCCTGAATGAATAAAAGAGAAATCTAAATCAGATCAGTATATGGGGTGAGCTTTGCCTTCAGAAGAACATCACTTCTTCTAGGTTTATTTGCAGACAGTTTGTGAAGGAACTGCTCACTTTGCATTTTGTAAACTGATAAACACAAACAATCATTATTTATATTTTTTGAACTTTGTTAACAGCATTTTTCACATCTGCCTAAAACTTTTACACAGTATTGTACATTATGTTAGCTTCATTTTGTCTCCACTTGCCTCCAATTCAGAATTCTGAACACTGTGGAGACATAAGATTTGTAAGTGTCTGTTGTATTTACATTAAAACTCAGCTTCACTGTCAGTGTCGTACCCACTGTGTCCGCTAGGGGGGGGATATGAAAATGGCGTTATATCATATTATAAGTCTGTGCGCAATATATTAAATGTACGTACGCTTATTTTCGTATTATTTCAAAGGCTGAAACCTCAAATTCCCCATGACTTCCTTGTGAATGCTGTCAGGATGTTTTTTACAGCTTAAATCCACCTCCACACTTACCATATGTCAGAAGTGTTGAACAAAGGGGAGTGGAGCGTTTACTCAGAGGCGGGTGAGGCGTTTACGCACGGCAGGATTTCTGTGTATTTACTTTTACCTCAGAAACGGGACAGGTGCACATGGATATTACTGCTACTCCCTATGGATCTATGCTCTGAAAAGTGGTAGAAAGTTGGAGTTTTAATCGCCTTGGACTTATTTTTTGACTCGGATTTGACAGTTTTAAGAAAGGTAATTTTTTCAGAAACTTTCCTTATGTGTGTGGGTTTATTTCTGATGTAAACAGTGGTCGGAAGTTGAAGGTTTAAACGAGGATCTTGCCCTTTTTTCTTTTCTTTTACTTCGTTAAGAGTAAAATAGACATATGTTTTTAGGAACGCTACTTAACTTTACGTTTTGGTAGATTCTGACCTAAAAGTTGTTTTAAATGATACATTTGACTTATTTTGAGTGCTAATCTGCCAGTCTTGCTCTGATAGGTTATATTTTTGACCTAAAAAGTTGTCAAAAGCTGAAAATTTTGAAGTTTAAATGCTCAAATATGACTTTTGACTATGATTTTTCTTGAATTTCTTGCGTTTGTCTTTTGGAAACACTAGGATTTCATAGAATGGATATGTGTATCTGACCCTAAAAACATGTCGAAAGATTATTATTATTATTATTATTATTATTATTATTATTTATTTATTTTTATGATCAATTTTCACTTATTTTTTCTGGATTTTGTGTTTTGACGTTAATTGTTCAAAAAAAAATTTAAAAAAGAAGAAGAAACGATACTTCTATGCTAATCGTGTGGCTATGACATTTATTTGACTCTAAAAAGTTGTCGAAAGATTTTTATTAATTTTTTTAATGATCAATTGACTTATTTTTTATGGATTTTGTGTTTTGGACGTTCACTGTTAAAAAAAATAATAATAAAAAATAAAGAAGAAGAAGAAGAAGAAGAAGAAGAAGAAGAAGAAGAAGAAGAAGAAATGCTACTTCTATGCTAATTGTGTGCATATGACCTTTATTTTACTCTAAAAAGTTGTCGAAAGATTATTAATTATTCTTTATGATCAGTTTTGACTTATTTTTACTGGATTTTGCGTTTTGAACATTAATTTTTCAATGAGAAGAAGAAGAAGAAGAAGAAGAAGAAACGCTACTTCTATGCTAATCTTGTGGATGTGACATTTATTTGACTCTTAAAAGTTGTTAAAAGATTTTTTTTATCAATTTTGCCTTATTTTTACTGGATTTTGCGTTTTGAATGTTAATTGTTTAAAAAAATAAGAATAAGAAACGCTACATCTAAGCTAATCCTGTGGCTATGACATTTATTTGACTCTAAAAAGTCGAAAGATTATTATTATTATTTCTTTATTATGATAAATTTTCACGATTTTTTCCCGAATTTTGTGTTTTGGACGTTAATTGTTCAAAAAAAAGAAAAAAAGAAACGCTACTACTATGCTAATCGTGTGGATGTTACATTTATCTGACTCTAAAAAGTTGTCAAAAGATTTTTTTTAATGATCAATTTTGACTTATTTTTTCTGGATTTTGTGTTTTAAACGTTAATTGTTTATAAAAATAACAACAAGAAATGCTACTTCTGTGCTAATCGTGTGGATATTACCTTTATTTGACTCTTAAAAGTTGTCGAAAGATTTTTTTATTTTATTTTTTATGATTTATGATCAATATTTTTTCTGGATTTTGTGTTTTGAACATTAATTATTCAAAAAAGAAAAAAAAAAGAAAGAAAGAAACGCTACTAATCGCGTGAATATGCCATTTATTTGACCCTAAAAAGTTCTCGAAAGTTGCAGAAAGATTTTACATGTTCAAACTTGACCTGTATTCTGGGCTGTATTGTATTTTCAGCGGTAATTATTCAGTATTATTCAGTATTTTTTCAGAAACGCCCTCTCCTCTCTTGTCGTCCACCCCTCCTCCGCACAGGGGCATGAGCGCGGAGGAGCACGCCCGGCTGCGCGCTCTCTTCGACGCGTACGACGTGGACAAGTCCGGGCGGATCGAGCGGAGCGAGTTTCTGACCGTCTGCGACGAGCTGCAGGTGCCCGCGGCGGAGGCACAGCGGGTCTTCGAGCGCCTGGACGCGGACAGTGACGGCACCGTGAGCCTCGGGGAGTTCGTGAGCGGCTTCCAGCGACGCTACGGGGCCGACATGGAGGAGCCGGTGGAGGGCTGCGCCGCCTGGGATGGGTTCGAGAGGAGGCTCGGGGAACAGGCCAAGTTTATCCCCAGGTGAGAAACCCGGAGTTAGCTTCTTTAAAAGTCGTTTAAAGCTTCCTATGCTGCACAAAATGGATTCTTGTGAGATTTAAGACATGTTTTAATGTTTGAATAACCCTTTATTATTAGTCTGTCTCAAAATGCTCTGTTCCACCTTGTGATGTCATGAAACAATCCATTTCAAGTTAACAGCTATACCTTTTTAGTTTTGTTTAAAAAAATACTGAACCTGCATAAGAATCACTACCTCATGTAACCAGGTGCAATATGTGGGATAATCGTGCCATTTTTAGATATATATTTGCACAGTATACAATGTGTACAATTTATACTTAATTTTTATATGTGTATATATATTTTATATTTATTTTATTTATTCTATCTATTTATCTATCTATCTATTTATCTAGTAGATGTAGAAGTAGAGATGGGCGATTCCAGGGCTGAAATGATTGCAGTGCGGGTGTATTGAGTTTAAAAACACAGTGGAGCACTAGGTGGAACAGAGTATGTAAAGTTTGAGAGAAAAAACAAGCCTAAATATGCAGGTTTTGTGTGTGAAACGGGTGTAAATGAAACTGTGATGAGGATATAGCTTGACATCGATCAGAAAATAGCGAAACATGGGCCCTTAAAACTGGATATGTAGAATTCTAATACATATGATAGTTTTTCATGTTTTTCGGATTCTGTTGTGGTTTGTTGGGATAGTAGCTGTGGTCAGTATTTACCATCGTTTTACGTCAGTTTGTGGAAAAGTTGAGGAATACAAAAGAGCAATTATTATTCTATCTCTAGTTTGCTTTGTTTGCTTTGAGTATTTGAATGTAAAATGTTAACAGTGTTTCTACAGGATAATTCTGGCATTAATCTTAATTTTTATGACAATTAGTGGAGGCAATAAGTGACGCATTTACTTCAGAAATAGTCTCTGTAAAATAGGGTTCTATATCCATCCATCCATCCATCTTCTCCCACTAATTACGGTAAAATGTGTTAAAATGTGTCTTTGAATTCAGTTGAACTCAGTCTTTATTAAGAACACACATTGTCCGGTTCATAGTAAGTGAGTATGTATAGAAAAACAAGAAGAATAACCATTTAAATATACAATTATATATGTTATAATGTATACAGACGAGACCCAGTGTCTCCAGAATCTGACAGAGCTCCTCTCAGGATTTATTAGTTGCGTTAAAGTTTCAGACAAAATGTGAAATGACCTCAAAAAGTGAAGAAATACACGTTTGTACACTTAGTTTCATTTTCAATCAGGTTTTTCGCAGCATTTTGAAGTATTTTCTGATTATTTGCCCACCTCTAGTTTGTGTTCTTTCTTTGGTGAAAGGAAATGAAAAGTATTTAAATATAAAACGTTTGTTGTACATTTTACATCCTTAATCTTACGTTCCTCTAGAAAATGTTGGTAATAATAACTCCTCTTTGATTAGTACGTGATGCATTTAGGCTACTCAAAAAATAGTAAATAATAGTAAAATAGGGTTGGCTGATTCAGGGAAAACATGTCCAGAAGAACTGACAAAAAGACTGAAATATGAACGGACAAACTTGTTTACCGAATGCATTTTTAATTTGCTTTTTTCTTTTGTATTTGTTATTGTAAAAGCTATACTCTATATTCAAATTTTGCGTATCATCAAGAAAATATTCACAATGGATCCTTTACAGTGGCATTACGCTGGGGGTGTCCCACGTCAATCGCTATGGTGGAATGTTCAGCAGTTACCCTGGAGACGCAGTGGGGCGCATCAGCAGGCGTTGCCAAAAAGGTTTCAAGATCGTCCGAAAACTCCAAAAAGAAAATACAAAATGGATTTAAGCGGCACATTTGCGAGAGCCTGTGATCAAAACGGGAAAAACAGTTGCTCGGAGTCAGTTCTTTATGGTCAAATTGTGTTAAAATACTTGATTAACAGAGCTTCAGACAGACCAGTGTCTACAGTTAGCATCACACCCTCAGGGAGCGTTCATGACATCAGCTGCAAAGTATAAATATTGTCTGTTTTTGCTAAACTCCGCGCCCCTCGTGTGCACATGTCGGGTTTCTCTGGTCAGGAGGATGTTACGGTGCAGTTTAAAGTGGTGCACATGTAAATTTGACTCTCTGATAGCTGCGTATGGAAATGTGTGTCACCGAACTTCAGGCAAGAGAGCAGCTAGAAACATTCACACAAAACAACATAACACAACCCAAAAAATGTACAAACTTAAGAAATCTGATGTTATGTCACACAAACGTGGATTCTTAAAGGTCCAGAATTACACAAAACGGACTCTTGTGAGCTTTAAGCCGTGTTATAATGTTCTTACCTCCTCATAAACGGACCTGGAGCTGTGTTTTGTTTCATTCACATGTTTGATTATTCGTCTGTCTGTGTCTACAAAGCTCAAAATGCTCCGTTCCACCTTGTGATGTCATGAAGTGTTAGTTTTCAAGTTAACGGCTCCTTTTTACCTTTAGTTCAGTAGAGATTAGTCATTCCGGGGCTGAAATCATCCAAATGTTTCTAGTGAAAGTGTATGGAGTTTAAAAACACAGTGGAGCACTTCCTGTATTGCCACACTTGCCACGTTTACATGAGAGCTTTAATTCCAAATTAATTTAATTCTGAATAAAACATAATTCTGCTTTAAAAAGACCAGGTAAACACTTAATACCTAATGGAAATGGTTATTCCAAAGTAAGTGACGGGTTTATTCTGATTTTAAAGCCAAATTAATTTACTCCTCGATCCTGTAAACGTTTCTTCTTCTTCAAAATAATCCCGGTGGTTGGAGCTCGTTGGCTCGTCCTTCTGATCCGGCTCCTCCAGTCGTCTCTTGGGACTTTCCTCCACGTCTCTTTGGATTTGTGAGCGGGATGTGGGAGTGGGCTGAGGTGTGGCAGCCTCACACTCAGTTTGTCTTCTTCCTCCTTCTCCCACACTCTTCCCTTCTCCTCCTCAGCTCACAGACGTGAAGCGTGAGGAGAGAATTCTCCAGCTGCTGCTTCATTATCATCAGAACCACTGCGGGAAAAGTTTGGATCGTGTTTGTGTCGGCGGCGAAACGACAAACCGAGATGACAGAAAAGAGCAGCTGAAGTGTGGGTTTTCTTCCCAAAGACGGAAATACGCATATACGGAATTAAATAAAGGCGATTTAATGTGTTTTCCATCGAAACCTCAATTCAGAATTATTATTTCTATGTAAACTCGAAGGAGAATATTTTAATTCCGAACTATTTAATTCCGAACAACGAATTCGGAATGATTAAACCTCAAAAACTCTCTGATTCATGACTCCACTGTTTGGGTTTTGCTAATATTTGTTCAAAACTTTACAACCTAAATAAAACAGGACAACTCCCTTTTGGTCAATAAGCGCAGCCACTGTTGAACTTAACCTACGTCTTTATCTGTACTTTGTGGCCGATGTGATCAAAATTCTCCTGGGGTGTGATGCTAACTGTAAGCACTGCTCTGTCTGACGCTCTGTTACTCAGTTGACACTTGTACAGTTTCATTTTCAGCCTTTTTGCAGCATTTTGAAGTATTTTTATTATTATTTGCTCACCGCTAGTTTGCTTTCTTTCTCTGGTGGAAGGAATTGAACAGTATTTGAATATAAAATGTTTGTAGTACATTTTACATCCTTAAAAATGTCGGCATTAAAACGTAATAACTCCTTTTTGATTAACAGAAGCAATAATTGGCACGTTTAGGCTACTGAACTCAAAAAAATCGTATTCAGAGTTTATTTATTTATTTGAACATTTAACAAGGAAAGAAAAATGCAAAATAAAGAGAATAGAATTGTTAAAAATATTCAATGTTCAAAATAGGAGTGGGAAGAAGCATCTTATTTTAATCCTGCCCCTGCAGTTTACAATAATTCATAATATTCAGTAGTTCAAGTGTATTTATAGAGTCTCTTTACACATTTGACATTAGGTGAAAAAACAAAAAAACAAAAACAATAAGCACATACACATTACAAACAGACACAGGTTTATAATATATTATCAATAATAACTCTTACATTTTCCTGGTGGTACGTAAAAGTTTCCATTGTAAATTAAAAAAAAAAGATTAATATTTGTAAATGTTTTCAGTAAAACAGGGTTGCGTGTTAGACTCGAATCTGAGCTTTGTTTTAACACATTCTTACGTAGTTTTGCAGTTAGTCACTTTCACCTTTTTTGTTGAAAATCAAGTTGAAATCCTCCAGTCCTTGTATTTGCAGAGGTGCTGGTGCTGGGCTAGTGCAGGTCAATGGCCACAGTCGTCCTGCCACTAAAAACAGTCTGACCCACTCCACAGACCCGAGGAAACTATTAGAACTCCAGACTGTCCCTGTGAACGTCTGTGTCCAGAGAATAAATTTAGAAGTAAAACCAACCGTTGTATTTGAAGGATTTCTGTCTGATCAGCAGCAGTGAGTTGTTCTTCCTGACAGAAGCTCGGCAGCGGCGACTGATATATGAGAAAATAGAACCTCAACATGAGACGATTCATGTGACGCAAAGTTAGTTTTATTTTAGACATTATTCTCTGCACACAGACGTTCACAGGGACAGTCTGGAGTTCTAATAGTTTCCTCGGGTCTGTGGAGTGGGTCAGACTGTTTTTAGTGGCAGGACGACTGTGGCCATTGACCTGCACTAGCCCAGCACCAGCACCTCTGCAAATACAAGGACTGGAGGAAGATTTAAACAAGTGTTTCCACATGTCTCCAACACTCTGGATCACGAGGAAATGTCCAAAACTCCAAAAAGAACTGTCCCTTTAAACACAGCGCTGAACACTTTGATGATGATCCATTTTGTATTTTTTCCCCAGACTATCATAAAACATTTTGGCCGTGTTAGTGTCTGTGCACTGGGTCACCACAGTAACTGCCCCGGCGACTTTGACTGAAATATGAACTGATAAACCCGACGTGGACATAGCACAGCTCCATTTACGGCCCTTTGGTCGACTCTGACCGGCCTGTTTAAGATCATTTGGACTCACAAAAGAAACATATTTGATCATTTTACCTCATGCATGGATTAAAGCTGCATTGCGTTTATTTTAGAGGTGGTTTTATGACATTTTTTGGAAGACAGTCTCACTTTTTCAGTGCTTAGTCGTCATAAACTCTTACCCGTCCTACCAGAGCATCAAAAACAGTTATTTACTGCTTTTGATCATGAAATACAATTAATATTATGCAGAATTGAGCATTTTGGCACAATATTTTCTGTTTCTCATGAGGCCCATGGAAAAATAATTGCCCACCCGTGTGATAAACCAACACCACCAGTCTACAGTATGTTGTATGTATGTACAGTGTGTTTGTTGAGTGTAGCAGGTTTCACGCTCACTTCAACCTCATTTTGTTGTTTACAGAAGTCATTATATTACATAGAAGCCGATTTAACGTGTTTTCCCGGTAAACCTCAATTAGAATTATTATTTCCATTTAAACTCGAAGGAGAATATTTTAATTCTGAACTATTTAATTCAGAACAGTTCATTCGGAATTAAAAAAACACAACGTAAACGTGGCCAGGGTCGCCAATTCCCGCCCTCCACAAAGGTCACACAGAGCAGCTTTAATGATAACAGGCGTGTTCAGGACTTCTATTTGTGTATTTTCTGGAACACATGATCTCCGGGGCTTTCATAAAATGGACCCTTTTTTCCACACGGATCACTGATTTTTCACAGAGGTTTTGTTTTGACCACTGCTCCCGTCAGCTGAGACCAGCGTGGACCCGGCGATGGGTTTTAATGAAGGGAGAAGTTTTGTCGTAATCAAACCAAACCTAATGACGTTATCCACGGCCCCTCGGTGTTGGGACGCGTTTGTGGGTCCAACAAATCAGCTGATACGGGCTTAAGTAAAGAGACTTTTTTTAAACATAATGAGTATTAAGTAGGGCTGAATGATTTTAAGAAAAAAACTGAACCAAAATTTTTCTGGCAGATATTTTGATTTCATCCACGATCTTTTTCAAATCAAGTTTCTGTGCACATGAACATTTGCAAACATCATAGAAACATAGAACATCGTACCATTCAAACTCCAAATTCTAAAAATAAAGTCTAGTACGAGAATGAAAACTAAAGTCAAGAATGTATTTCAAATCTTGTCCTATTGATTAACAAGAAACATGCGGTACACAGGCTCCAGTGACTAGAAGAACTAAAAGAGCATCTGTGTCTTAACTTAAATAAACTTAAATAAACATTTCACAGCTACAAAATCTGTCAGACATTAAAATATGAGGATCGATCATCGACTCAGAACAAAATATTCTTGCATTTCTGTGAAAAATAAAGAATTATAAATAAATTACAGCAAAAACGGTGGAGATTTACACCAGAAATCAGGATTAAAACAGGACTTAACATGGACTAAACTAGGGATAAACCAGGACTAAACCAGAACTCAACCAGGACTAAACCAGGTCTAAACAAAGATTAAGTCAGGACTAAACCAGAAATGAACCAAGACTAAACCAGAAGTGAACCAGGACTAAACCAGGACTAAACCAGGACTAAACCAGGACTAAACCAGGTCTAAACCAGGACTAAACCAGGACTAAATTAGGACTAAACCAGGACTAAACCAGGACTAAACCAGGACTAAACCAGGAATAAACCAGGACCAAACCAGGACTAAACCAGGACTAAAGCAGGACTAAAGCAGGTCTAAACCAGGACTACACCAGGACTAAACCAGGTCTAAACAAAGATTAAATCAGGACTAAACCAGAAATGAACCAAGACTAAGCCAGAAGTGAACCAGGACTAAACCAGGAGTAAACCAGGACTAAATTAGGACTAAACCAGGACTAAACCAGGACTAAACCAGGTCTAAACCAGGACTAAACCAGGACTAAACCAGGACTAAACCAGGACTAAACCAGGTCTACACCAGGACTACACCAGGACTACACCAGGACTACACCAGGACTAAACCAGGACTAAACCAGGACTAAACCAGGACTAAACCAGGACTAAACCTGGACTAAACCAGGACTAAACCTGCCGCCTTAACTCTGCGGGAAACAAAACAAAACCCGGGTCAGTCAGGAGCACTGCAAAAAAACGCACCTTTGTCTGAGGTCCTGATTTTCGGTCCAAAACGGTCGACCTTTCAGCTCTAGTATTCAGGATCTATACATGATTTTTCCCCCCCATAAATAATAAAATCTAATAATCAGGAAGTTATGGTTCGCTTTAAACTCATCTCAGTGAATAATTAGGATGCTCAGAATGCAAAGTTTTGCATTCTGAGCTTTGGAGATGTACACAAACTAATAATAAACGATTCAAACGTGTGTGAATGAAACAAAACACTCCTCCAGGTCTGTTTCTGAGGAAGTATCAACTCTCTAACGTGTCTTAAATCTCACAGGAGTTAATTTTGCGTAATATCGGACCTTTAAACATTTTGTGAGTCTCTGTTCTGACCTTCTCCGTTATTTTTTTGCTTCAGGTCGAACCAGGCGGCGCTGCTGTACCAGAACCTGAGTCTGACAGAGCCGCGTCTCATCCCACAGTTTGAGAAAGTCCTGATGAACTTCACCAAGGAAATACGACAGGTCAACAACGAGATGGAGAACCTGGCTCTGGCCATCAAACGGTACGTACGCAGATAACATTTACACTGTAGAGGTTCCGTAATAGAGACTTACTGTTGCAGATGCAGGAAGTGTATATTTAATGATTAGTCTGTGGGCCCATCTCACATTATACACAGTTTAATAACAGTTTAGAGGTGGGATGGGTTCTGTAAACAGTATTTAAAGGGCCAGAACCTGTTTTTTCCCCCATGTATTTCAGTATAATGTGTCTTGCCCCAGTACAGATATACCGAAAAATACCAAATAAGAGCCGGGTCCCCTTTAAACCCCGGGTGCAGGTGTATATTTTGATAAATAACACGCCGGTTCCAAATAAACGGCGAGTCTAAGGTACGAGCTGGAAGACGGAAGTCGTGCTGCAACAACAGGACGCAGGACTGATGCCGCGTCGTCTCTACAGAAACAAAACTTAAAACCACATGGATAATTTGCATAAACTATAATTGCCGAAAAAAAACAGTTCGCTCCTTGTGCCCTGATGCGGTGGATGAACGTTCTCACTCTGCTGCTCCACACTCTGTTGTGTCTGTCGTTTGTTTTAACTCGCTAAAGACATTTCTGCATGTTGAGGGAGGGTTTCAAACTTTGAAATGTGGGAAACTCTCCGCTCCGTAGATATTTTGTCGTAACATTTCAAATTAACTCACCTACGTCTGTGTAGAAAGTCGCCTAAATTATCGTCACACTGGTTAAAAGAATTTTGAGGACCAGATTTTCCCAGTTTTGCTGAGCAGGATTTTTGTGAAGGAGGAATTAATCGCCCCAAATTGTCGCCTGGTCTCAAATAAACACCTGGTCTGTTAAGTGACTGAAACAAATGCACGCCCAAATGGCTCATATTTGGTATTTTACGGTGTTGTATAAGCACCTCTTGAGGTTAAAATACGTCAGATGTCTGCATTGAATTAGTGTTTTATTGTCCGAAAACTAGGAAGAGCTTGTTAGCATGCTAGTTTTTGTTAGCTTTGACCTATCAGAATTTCTAAGATTGACTCAGTAAATTCACATTTTGATGTAATCAGAGAATCAGTAAATGAAAACGTGTTCAGAGTCAAACTTGTCGTCCCAGTTTGAGTGAAAAAGTTGAAGTGTAAAAGTGTCGTGTGCAGAGCTCAGGATCAGGCCACGATGCAGCTGAGTGAGATGGAGGAGGAGATGGACCATCGCATCCACAGCGCAGAGAAGAGGACTAGAGAACAGGTCTGTACCAGGACTGAACCAGGACTGAACCAGGACCAGAGAACAGGTCTGTACCAGGACTGAACCAGGACCAGAGAACAGGTCTGTACCAGGACTGAACCAGGACTGAACCAGGACCAGAGAACAGGTCTGTACCAGGACTGAACCAGGACTGAACCAGGACCAGAGAACAGGTCTGTACCAGGACTGAACCAGGACTGAACCAGGACTGAACCAGGACTGAACCAGGACCAGAGAACAGGTCTGTACCAGGACTGAACCAGGACTGAACCAGGACTGAACCAGGACCAGAGAACAGGTCTGTACCAGAACTGAACCAGGACCAGAGAACAGGACTGAACCAGAACTAAAACCAGGACTAAAACCAGGACTGAACCAGGGCTAAACCAGTGCCAGACCACGCCCAGACCAGGGCTAAAATTAGGGCTAAACCAGGACTAAACCAGGACTAAAACCAGGACTAAACCAGGACCACCGCATCCACACTGCAGAGAGGAAAAGCAGAGAACAGGTCTGTACCAGGTCTGTACCAGGTCTGTACCAGGTCTGTACCAGGACTGTACCAGGGCTGAACAGGACTAAAACCAGGACTAAACCAGGGCCAAACCAGGTCTTAAACAAAGACTAAAACCAGGACTAAACCAGGACCAGACCAGGGCTAAAATCAGGACTAAACCAAGCCTGAAACTGGGACTAAAACGAGGACTAAAACAAGGACTTAAACAAGGACTAAAACCAGGACTAAATTAAGGCTAAAACCAGGGCTAAAACCAGTCCTGAAACCAGGGCTGAAACCAAGGCTTAAAACAAGGACTAAAACAAACTAGGACTAAACCAGATCTGAACCAGGGCAAAACTATTATTATCAAATGGCAAAGGCTGCAGTTATTTAAATAGAATTCCCTCTGTAAAGAACAAAATATCTTCTTTTTATATAAATAAATCTTGTTGTAGCTGTAGTTTTGACCTCTGTTCTGAAATGCATGTGATTCTTGGACCGTTTTTGTTTTAAATTGCAATTATATTTTCAAAAAGACCAAATCAAATGAAATGGAAGGCTGTGATCCGTCCACATCATCCTCAACTCTGAGATAAGAGTTTGTGGAGCTCGTCCCTTTGAGTAAACAGAGCCAGTTCTGAATCATAGACACGACCACACCTCAGGAGACTTGTGTCCTCAAACTAAACCACACCTCAGGAGACTTCAGCCCTCAAATTACATATCCAGGAAGGTTCATTAATCATAAACTTTTCTATTTAATTTCTGGGATTGGTTTGGGCTGGACAACTTCGGTAAATATACCTGATTGTGTTTTTTTTTTTTTTCCACGTTCGATTTGCTGTTTGTGTTTTTAAAAATAAGATTCAGATCAAAGTTCACGTTTTAAACTCATTTATAGAGACAGAGGAGGAGTTTGCATGTTCTTTTTCTAGGCACCGGTTTTCCCGATCCCAAAACACGGATAAAAGTTCACGTCAGCTAAAGCTCTGAGCAAGACTCATTTTTTTGGAGATGGTTTGGAGATGGGTCCCACTGCTCCTGACAGGTTTAACCCAGAGACACAGAAGGTCAAATGCAGAGGATAAATTTCACTACGGTCCAGGGACAATAAAGTGTGTCTAGAGGAAAACTATTCCAAGAATCCCATGCATACGGATCATGTTTGTAGAGGTCTAAAGAAATACAGTGTTAGCAGCTTTTATACGTACAAGACCCAAAGATAAAGTGACCAGATTTTCAAAATAAAACTGGGACACCCTCGGTTTGTGGTGGTTAATAATAATAAAACTGTGAAACGAGTGCATAATTCAGGAAAACTGTTCTGCATTCGACCCATTCATCATTTTTTCAGACTATACAGCAAAAAAAATGCGTAATGAAGAAGAAAAAAACATGTATAAGTTGTTTTTGGGGGAAATTTATTTTATAAAATCAGAGACCAAGAACCGACATTTCATCATGAAAAGCGAATTATAGAAGTTATAGTAATAAAAACAACCCAATAGAGAAGAATCCGTGTGTCATTTATTTGTTTTTTAATATAGAACCAAAAATAAGAAAACGAAAAATCAACTCTTTTCTTTATTGTCTCTAAAACCAAAATGAAAAAAAGGATAACGATTTGTTTTTTCATTTTTGATTTATATATAAGATGATATACATATTTGGTCTATGGGCTCAGTGTGAAAAATGTAATATATAAGTCGCACCTGAGTATAAAACCCTGAAAACCCCGTGACTTATAGTCTGAAAAATGCGGGAACATGAGTCAGTATAGTCACATTTTCTTTGTGTTTTGGTCATTTTTAAGCAGCTTTTCTATATTTGACCAAAACAAATGACAATTTATGCCTCTTTTTACTGTTGGCTGGGATCAAATTGGTCACAAATAAGAAAACTTGGGACATTTCTTGTATAAAACTGGGACAAATCAGTGGTTTTGGATAAATCTGCTGGGACAGGGGACACAGGGCTCAAAACTGGGACTGTCCCGGGTAAACAGGGACGGTTTAGTCTGGTCACCCTGCCCAACGGAGACGGGATCATTTGTTATTGATAATTCGCAGTCGATGCCATCAACATTCCCTGGGGGTGTGATGCTGTCTGTAGGCACTGCTCTGTCTGTGGCTTTGTTAGACTTTAATCTGAGTTTTTGTTCAACACAATCTGACCGAAAAGAACTGACTTAGTTGGAAGTACAGCAGGTCAGCTGATTTGTGCCCCTCAAATCACATTTTTTCAGTTAGTCACTCACCTTTTTGTTAAAAATGTTGTTTAAATCCATACCATTAGTTTTTTCTTTTGTTTTCTTTTTTGAGTTTTCAGACCATCTTAAAACTTTTTTGGCCGTGCTCACCAACTATGAGTATTCTGCCATACACATACATGTAGAACAGCCTGATGTCACTGGGAAGTATCAGTATATTACATAAATAAATAATTGCCGCCTAATTTGATAACTGCAGCTGTTATACACAGATGCAAAGTGTGTTGTGTGTTACGTGTGTGTGTGTTACGTGTGTGTTACATGTGTGTCTGTGTTACGTGTGTGTGTGTTGTTACGTGTGTGTCTGTGTGTGTGTTACATGTGTGTGTTACGTGTGTGTGTTCTTACATAAGAGTACCTGCCAGACTCTTGTTTGTTGAGTTATTTATAGCTCTCACAGTTGGAGGGAACTCAGCTGCAGGTTTCTCACCACTGCACTGGGAAAACCTGGAATCTCGGAAATTCATGGAAAGTTCACGCTGGTCCTGGTTTTAGTCCAAATGTAGACTTGGCAGCTCTGTCAGTGCTCTGTTGTGTCACGCTCTGTTAATAACGCTCAGTAAAGCGTCTTTGGGGACACGTGTCTGTGAAAAGCGCTGCATAAATAAAGTCACCTCACCTTGTGATGTCATGAAGTGCCAGTTTTCAAGTTAACAGCTCCTTTTGCCTTTAGTTCAGTACAGATTAGCAGTTCCAGGACTGAAATGATCCAAATGATTCTAATGAAGGAGTTTAAAAACACAGTGGAGCATTTCCTGTATTACCACGTGACATCACGAAGTGGAATAGAGTGTTTTCTGTTTGAGAGAAGAACTCTAAACCTAAATATGCAGAGTCTGTGTGTTAAAACGTGTGAATGAGACAAAACACAACTCCAGGTCTGTTTGTAATGAGGAAACATTATGACATAGATCAGAAAATCAAGTAACATGAGTCAATAGAAAACCCCCGTTTCACTGATGGATATTTTGCCTTTCACAGGAGAAGAAGCGAACGGAGGCTGCACTGAACGAGCTGAAGAGAAACTACGAGACTGAAGTGTGTGAGCTGCAGTGTAAGATCCAGAGGATGCAGATGGTGAGTGTCTCAACACTATGTATATATATAATGTGTAATATGTAACATATGAGTATAACATACAGACATGTGCAAATGTCATAGACTTCCAGTCCAGTCTGATTCACAAACATATTCACTGACAGTGTATCGGGTTGTGTATAAGTGCTGTCTTCAGGGCAATGAACACACCCACATGCTTTTATTTTTGTCTACTTTTGAGTTACATACTGTGGCTGCAAATTATAGCTGTATAACTGTATATTTTTGTTATTTATTTTCATTTTCATTGTTAGAAGTTTTTGTTATTAGATTCACACTGCACATTTCAGTGTATATCACACTTTCTTTTCGGAAGTTGTGTAGCCACATGTGACATGTCCATGAATCTGCTGCTTTTACATAAAGAAAGACAAACTTAAAGAAACTTCACCTCTGTCCATCAGGATGAGGAAAAGTACAAGAACATCGCTGTGAAAGACGAGAGTCCCGCCCTGAAGAAGAAGATCAATGAGCTGATGCTGGTGTGTGACAGACTTATGAATAATGATGATACGTTTTACAGGTTTTAGTTTTTAATAGATGTGCTGTGTGCAGGAAAACCAGCGTCTGAAACAGGAGCTGCTCCGGTCTCAGACTAAAGTGGCCTGTCTGCACACGGAGATGGACTCACTGAAGACAGAACTCACCGATCAGAGCATCAACTACGAGCGGTGAGAATCTGAGACTCGTTACACCACAGAGGGCAGAGGTTCAGTCCCAGCGTCACCTGTGTCTTTGTGCAAAACTCTTCACCCAGATTTTCTGTCATGCTCGATACAGTCGAATATATCGACTAATGAATTCCCTGTTCACGGATGATCAACTTCATCAAAGTCAAAGTCAAAGTGAACCTGTCATTTTCACCATGTAACAGACACTACACAGGGGGATCAAAATTGTGTTTCCTCAAACTCCAAATGTGCAAATTAAAAACTAAAATACACACATGTCACACACATGAAACATGAAATGTGCACAGAAGTCAATAATAAATCAAATAAACACAAAATATACAGGGAGACAGACAAAAGACATGTACATTTCCAACAAGAAAAGAAATGAAGCAGCTATTTTTGCTACATAATTAAGGTGTTGTATGTAAAGTAAATAGCAACTGAAAAGGGGTGAATTTAGAATTTATTTGTGAACAAAAACAATCTAAATTCCATTTGTACGTACTGGAAATTTTATTTTTGTCAAAGTCAAATACCATTTTGAGTAGGGATTTAACAATAACGTAAATCTGGTGATATCGACTCGTCAAAGGTCTCACAATAATATCATCACAATATATCGAATCTCAAGTCTCTTTGCTTAAATGAACAGTTCTGATGCAGAAATAGCTAAAGAAACAGAGGGAACTACATAGACCATGATCCTTTGCTCCGTTTCAGTGCAGACGACATGAAGAAATAACTGTTCTAAGCACTTTTACATCTTCATTCTTTGGATTAAGTCTGTGAAGCATTTTTAGAGGAAAAAGTCGCAGATTCACAGTTTTATATTGTAATAAATATCGTACAGAGAGATTTGGATTTCGTTCCATCCCTAATGACAATAAATGTTGCATCAAGTGACTGGGCAAAGCATTTTAGAATCGTGAGCTTTTCCACAATATCGCAATAAATATAATATCCTGAGACTTGGATATCATTACACCCCTTATTTTCAGTCTAAAATATACTATTTTCTCCATCCTTTGTAATAAAGAAGCAATGATATATTAGACCTAAAAATCATTAGTTTTACTTCTGTTAATCACTGAAAATGTGTAATTAACCTGCTTCATTTTGATACCAAAGGATTTTAAGGCGTCTGTAACGTTGCTGAAGTCGGGAGAGTAAAAGTCAGTGTGGATTTTAAGGAGGTACTTGAGCGTTTCTCGGGTCTGTAGAGCGGCGGCCCCTGTGTCCAGAGCTCGGCTGTTGTCACGGAAACAGGATGAAACGGGATATCCTGGTCCTGTACGGCACAATCGCCTCTTTGGAAGCGTCTCTTAGCAACAGGCTGGAGGCGGAGCGACACACACTCCTGTTTTCCACCTAAACTTTGCACCGAGAGGAACTTTACAGGGGAAGAAAAAGCACAGCTCTGCACATAAAGATGCACTGTGTAACTCCTGTGAAGGTCAGCTACCTGCTTGTCACCATGGAGTCATTACTGCTTTACCTGGAATGTTCCGTAGTGTTGCATAAAACATTATCATTATTGCACTGAATTGATTACAGGTGCATTTATTACTCTGTATACCTTGTGCTTCGCTCTCCGTAGATCTGACATGTAACTTATGTCATGGAACTAACCAGGAAAAGCAATTCAGCAGAGGCAAGCGGGTGCCAAAAACTCCATCAGAAATGTTACACAGTGCGTCTTTAGTCATAAGTTTGAGAGCAGTTGTATTATTTATAGTCACAGTAAGACTTGTAGACGTGTTTTATGTCTTTACAAGCAGGATGCAGTGAGCCCGTGTGACCTGTGTGTGTGTGTGTGTGTGTGTCTGTGTGTGTGTGTGTTTGTGTGTCTGTGTGTTTGTGTGTCTGTGTGTCTGTGTGTGTCTGTCTGTGTGTGTGTGTGTCTGTGTGTTTGTGTGTCTGTGTGTGTGTGTCTGTGCGTGTTTTTTTTTTTTAATGTAACCTTTATTTAACCAGGTGAGCTCTTAAGAACATGTTCTTATTTACAATAAGGAGCTGGTGGGGGGAGAGACACGAGGGCAGATAGAGCAGCTCTGTTACAGTCTACAGCACATGTGTCAAACATGCGGCCCGGGGGCCAGATCCGGCCCTCCAAGACCTTTAATCTGGCCCTCGGCTGATTTTTCTATTAAAATACTTAAAATTTTCAGATTTTTCTGTTAATTTTCTGCACCGTTTAGCATAGCAGCGTCTCCGGCGTTTCTGTACGTTGCGACTCCCACCAGAGCAGCACAAATGAAGACTTTCCTCTTTCCAAACGCTCTTAAAGGACGATCGTTTTGACTGTCGACCGTGACCCTCATCAGCAAAATGTCAAAAAATGAGAAAAGCAGATGCTGAGTTCAGGATTTCCCAAGAAAAATAGTCTAATTCTTATTTGTTGACAGAGGTGAATGGGAAATCTGTGCTCAGTGTGTTTGGAACAAGTGGCGTTGCTCGAGGAATATAATCTTAAACACCACTACGAGACACGGAGAAAAATACAATAACTTGAAGAGAGAACTGAGTTTTCTGATCCGGCCCTTTTGGGATCAAAGTAGGCTGCATACGGCCCCCGGACCAAAATGAGTTTGACACCCCTAGTCTACAGTCTGTACAACAGTGCAGCTACAAACAAGATTAATAATAAAGTCATAAAAACAACAGTGTGACATTCATATAGACACTTTTATCTGAAACATGTGCAGATTTCAGACACATTCATTAACAAGTTTTTAAAAGTTGAGATTGGAACAAAGGCGCTTAGTTTTAGTGCTTTTTGAAGGTCATTCCAGTCTTTTGCTGCAGCGTACTGAAAGGATAGTTCCCCATATTTGGATTTGATTTTGGGAACATCGAGCATAATAAGCTGGGCTGAGCTGTAGGGAAGGACACTGTAACAAATGACAAAAATAGGATGGACACAGACCTAATAGACGCTTATAGACAAACAAATGTGTGTGTTTGTTGTAGAGACGAGGAGCTGATGAAGCAGTTTGCCAACGAGCGCGACATCCTGGAGAGTCAGATCGAGATACTGCAGTAAGTGACACACTGAAGACCCGTCGTGTTTAAAGTCTGTCGATAAATCCGTCTTTGTTTCAGACTCCGGTGGGTCCATATCGAACTAGACTTGGCAGCTCACTCTGTCACTATTTGCCTTCCATAATTTCCTCCACAAACCACAAAATATCCTGGTTTTAGGGGAATAGTTGTCCAGAGGCACTGTGTTTATCTTAAAACTGTGCTATTACTGGTATCTTTGTGATGTACAGAAAGAGGATGACTGAAGACAAACACAACAATAATAATAATATAATAATAATGTCTATATACGGACTTCAGTGTCTCTAAAGTTCGGAGGTGAACCTGATGCTGCTCAGGCACTTTTCAAACATTTATCAATTCATTAAGTGAAGAGAAGAGGCAGAGCGCGTCACTGTGTCATAAAACAGTCCAAAAATAGCAGTACAAATGCTCTACGAGGGTTAACTCACATTTGGATTGGCCAAAGTCAGTGGGCAGAAGGCAGACATGGGAGTGGCACACAGAGGGAACCGTGACCTGACGAAGATCCACTGATGGAAACATGTCATTCGTTAAATACAGTTTGGGAGTAAGTGTGCAGCTTTGTCTCACTTTCTCTGTGCAGGATAATCACACATCGAATGCAGTGATCACAAACTTTGTATTTAAGTTTATGAAGTGTCTTGAGGACTCGCAAAATGAAATGATAAATCTAAACAAGAAATGGCCCTTACTGGAAACTGTAAAAATGGGCAATGTACAAACCAGAGGCACCGACTGAATATATTAAAAGTCCTTTATTACACCGAGGGACACGTTTCAACCAGAAAGAAGGACTTCATCAGGGCTTAAGGGTGAGACAGGACCCACAGGTGTCCTTATGTACAGTTATATCACATTATGTGATGTCATGTGATATAATTGTACTTAAGGACACCGGTGTCTCACCCTTAAGCCCTGATGAAGTCCATCTTTGTGGTCGAAAAGCATTGGCATCTCTCGATATATCTTTTATGTCTTATATTACACACAATGGATTCTTGTGAGCTTTAAGACATGTTAGACTGTTGTTACCTCCTGAAAAACTTTCCGGAGTTGTGTTTTGTTTCATTCACATGTTTGATCCTTTATTATT
Organism: Odontamblyopus rebecca; assembly: GCA_030686955.1. Classification (NCBI taxonomy): domain Eukaryota; kingdom Metazoa; phylum Chordata; class Actinopteri; order Gobiiformes; family Gobiidae; genus Odontamblyopus; species Odontamblyopus rebecca. Next base: position 2,076,395 of record CM060661.1, on the reverse strand, counting down.
AGTCTGTCCACATCTTCAAACTCAAAATGCTCTGTTCCTCATCATAAGGAGGCATAGTGTTTGAGAGAAAAACAGCCTAAATCTGCAGGGTTTGTGCATTTAAACACGTGAATGAAACAAAACACAACTCCAGGTCTGTGTTTTGATGAGGAAACAAGATTATAAAGTCAGAAAATAGTGTAATTTGGTCACATTAACTGTGTGTCTCTGTCTGTGACAGGACGTCCAACAGGAAGCTGCATGACAGTAACGACGGGCTGAGAGCTGCGCTGGAGAGAGTCACAAAGGTACAGACCAGAGACACACACTGCTCCTCTCCATAGACCTCTGTGTACGTGTGTGTGTGTGTTTGCGTGTGTGTGTGAGAGAGAGTGTGTGTGTGTGTGTGTGTGCGCGCGTGTGTGTGTGTGTATATACTAGTATATGTATGTAAAACACTGTGGTCTCCTGTCTGTTCCAGTCTTCTTATGGCGGCTCACCAGACAAGAGCAGGAGCAAAAATATCTGCTACTCCTCCCCCAACAGCATCATGGAGAAGTGAGTTTAAAGTCTTTTTGTAAAGTCTTTTCAGCTACTTACTATAAGGAGCCATTTTGAGGACTTTCAGGATAGGATATATAATTGGAACTTATTAATTTCTGTGGAAACTGTCCTAATTTGTGATCATTTTGAAACCCATGGAAACACAGCTGTTTTCAGGCCGGTGCCACTTCTTGCACCGGTTCCACTGGGAACCGAAGTTCTCACCAGTGAACGTGTTCACACCACTGAAGTGAACTCATGACGCGTCATCAACAGGGTGTGGATCTGCCACCAAATAAAAACCAGGCCAGAGGAAATAACAATTATGGATCACATCACTGACACCAGCGAGCATTTTTACTCATACAAATCATTATTTATCTGTGCCAAACTCTGCTGCAGCATCTGCTGTGGAGAAGGTGGCAGTAACTGCATCCAAAGATATAACCTCACCAGGCAAACACGGGTATAAGACGAATGGTACATAATATTTTGTAGACTTAAAACTTTTCTTCTCATACGTGAAGAGACACATTAACTCTTCCATCACTGGCGTGTCTAGATGAGCCATCCACATGATGTTTGTTTATTTTACCAGGTGCGATTCGGATAAACCTGCTGATGTCCACTGTGTCGTCACGGTTTGCGCAGAAAAATCAAGTTTTACTTGGTTCCCATCGGGAACCAACTTTTCAGTTCTCGAACGCTCTGATTTCTGGCGTGAACACGTCAGTCAGTTCGAGATTAGGTGCCGGAACGGTTCTCTATCGGCCTGAAAACGCTAAGTGAGGAATTTGTAGTTCAGAGTCATCATGGACACAGGGCTCAGAGTGTTTAAATAAGCGGCACGTTTGTCAGGTTTGAATCTTACATTTAGCCTGTGGGGAGAGGAATTATTTACTTTGTACTGTTTATTTTTAGCTTGAATATATAATTATTACCGTCTGTGTTACTGCTATTATTTCAACATCAAAACCTGATCTCTCAGATCTCAGAAGCTTAGACTAGACCTGCTTAGTACTTGGATGAGAGTCTGCAGGGAACATTGGGTGCCACAGGGGGGCGCCAGTGGCAAAAAAAACTGTTATGTCCTTGGGCAAGACAGTATGAAAGTGGTGAGTGAGTGTTGGTGGCGCTCAGGGGCTCTTCTGTCTGTGGAGTGAATGAATAACAAAAGTGTAAAGTGACGTTTGGAAAAGAGCTACAGTATATAAGACTAATGCATTATTTCTTATTATATTACCGTGTTGTCATGATACTAAAGTTTCAGACACGATTTTGAAAAAATAAAATGGCATTTTCATACACAAAATAAAAGTACTTTCTGTATGTTACCATGAGCTTTTATATTTGTGCAGATAAAGCTCAAAATGAGACAAACTGTTGAGGAAAGCTCAAGTTTTGTCCTTTTTAATGTGATTGTTGCAGTATTGATATCGATAGTATCGCTCAAATGAGTATCTAGCTTCTATAGAGGCTCTGAAAATGTGTTCTTTCAATTCATTCTGTATTTTGTCTTGCGTTTTCGGACTATTTAAAAACTTACCAGGCCGTGTTTGCGCGTTGTGTCACCGCCGTACAGCAACCGCTCGACATTCCTCCATAGACATAGACGCTGTACACCCCCAGCGTGTCAGTTGTCACGTGCTCTTCCAGGTTCTGCCAGCGCATGGACGACTTCCCCCTGTACCAGCGCAGGCCGAGCTGCGACTCCCTGGCCCTGGCCCTGTGCGACCCGGGGCTGAGGCGGCGCAGGAGCAGCAGCGGGTGTGAAGAGGACAGTCTGCCTGAGGTGTTCACTGACAGCGGCCTCTCCACGCTCAGGGGCTCCCACGCCGGCGCCGAGTACGACCGGAGCCGCCTGGAGATGGAGATGGAGGTGGAGGAGGAGGAGGAGGAGAAGGAGGAGACGAGGAGGACGGGGAACAACAGAACAGGGGACGGCATCATGGAGGAGGTGAGACTCTTCATCAGTCACAGAATAAAAAAGAATCAGAATCAGGGGAAATTTTCTTTGTTACAGATGCAACCGACCAAGAACATGTTAGAATCAAGTTTTTAAAAATAAAATAAGATACATTTATTTATTTATTTATTTATGTATTTGAGCATCAGTAGAGCTTTTTATAGAAAAAAGCAGTTGCTTGGTGACATTTTTAACATAATCAGAAAATTAAAAAAAACACTGTCATGTGAACAAACAAAAGAAGAGTCCAAGATGCTCAAAAGGAGCAGGAAGAAGTTTTAAAGCTTATAAAGTCCTTCCCCACATATTTCATATACACTTTTTTAGTTCAATACATTTCCATATTGTCTTATCGCAAGACATTTTACATGAACATTGCAATTCTTAATACAAATTTAATTTCATAACACATGATTTCAAACGTCAGCTTCAGTGTATTTAACAAATATGTTTTCCTTGTAATTTTGTTTGAAGTGGATTATATTTTTTCTTGTTTTCAGCTCCAGATTCAGGGAGTTCCACAGTTTATCCCCTGTTATGTTTTCACATATTTTTCACAGCTTGAAATTGAGCCTCAGGTTGTGTCCACCAGGTCTTTCAGTGAGCACTGACTGGATTTGCCTCAGCAGTAGTTTGTTGTTGGCTTTAAACATTATTTGTGCTGTTTTAAACGTGACAAGATCATCTAGTTTCAGGATTTTTGACTGTATGAATAACTGATGAGTGTGTTTGCAGTATCTGCCTCATGAATCCTCCGCACAGCTGCTTTTGTAGAAGACGCAGTGATTATAATGTACTTTTGTGTGTGTTTCCCCAGACCTCTAACAGTACGATAGATGTGGTAAGATGAGTGAATTTTATAGCATCTGGAGTGATTTTTTTGTTCAAAATGTATTTACCTTTTGCAAGTATTAAAATACTTGTGGACAGTTTGGTTTGTACATGTCTGATATGAGACTTCCAACAGATCTTGTCGTCTGTCACCGAGAAATACAATAAGATAAAAGATAAAAATAGTTCTCTCTCAAAAATTATTTACATCAATTTACATCTACACACACGTGTGAGCAGGAAGAGGATATTACAGCAGTTTGTCAGTGATTTAAAGCGCAGAGTTCAACAGTTTGACGGCGACAGGCAGATTTCCTGTGTGTCTCAGTGGAGCAGCAGCGTCTGTGGCTGAAACAGCTCCTCTGATTGGCCAGCGCCTCGTGGAGGGGGCGGGAGTTCAGAATAGACCTGATTTAGTCCAACATTCTCCTGTCCAGCACCACAGTCAGAGAGTCCAGCTCCTCCCCACATGTCTTCAGCCTTTCTGATGATCTTCTCGAGTCTGTTAGTGTCCCTCAGGCGCAGATGATGCACTGGCCTCCAAAGGACAACTGGATAAACTTCCTTTTCACAGTCTGACCGCAGAAGCTTCAGGGCCTGGTTAGAACTCGGCTGTTCGGACAGACGGACGGCTGAGTGTGTGTTTTTTACAGACCGAGACTCTGGACGCAGAGTCGGCCATCGGCTCGGACAGCAGCTCGGTCCTGGAGTGGAAACCGGCAGAGACGTCGAGTGTGACGGCCCCAGAGCCCAAAGTGAGGAAGACTCTGAGCGCCATCCACATACAGGTACTAATATACACACGCAATACACGTATAACTGTAATATACACACGCAATACACGTATAACTGTAATATACACACGTATAACTGTAATATACACACGCAATACACGTATAACTGTAATATACACACGCAATACACGTATAACTGTAATATACACACGCAATACACGTATAACTGTAATATACACACGCAATACACGTATAACTGTAATATACACACGCAATACACGTATAACTGTAATATACACACGCAGTACACGTATAACTGTAATATACACACGCAATACATGTATAACTGTAATATACACACGCAATACACGTATAACTGTAATATACACACGCAGTACACGTATAACTGTAATATACACACGCAATACACGTATAACTGTAATATACACACGCAATACATGTATAACTGTAATATACACACGCAATACACGTATAACTGTAATATACACACGCAGTACACGTATAACTGTAATATACACACGCAATACACGTATAACTAATATACACACGCAATACACGTATAACTGTAATATACACACGCAATACACGTATAACTGTAATATACACACGCAATACATGTATAACTGTAATATACACACGCAATACACGTATAACTGTAATATACACACGCAATACACGTATAACTGTAATATACACACGCAATACACGTATAACTGTAATATACACACGCAATACACGTATAACTGTAATATACACACGCAATACACGTATAACTGTAATATACACACGCAATACACGTATAACTGTAATATACACACGCAATACACGTATAACTGTAATATACACACGCAGTACATGTATAACTGTAATATACACACGCACTACACGTATAACTGTAATATACACACGCAATACACGTATAACTGTAATATACACACGCAATACACGAATAACTGTAATATACACACGCAATACACGTATAACTGTAATATACACACGCAATACACGAATAACTGTAATATACACACGCACACACGATAACTGTAATATACACACGCAATACACGTATAACTGTAATATACACACGCAATACACGAGCAACTGTAATATACACACGCGACTACATGTATAACTGTAATATACACACGCAATATAATACGAGCAACTGTAATATACACACGCAATACACGTATAACTGTAATATACACACGCAATACACGATAACTGTAATATACACACGCAATACACGAGGTAACTGTAATATACACACGCAATACACGTGATAACTGTAATATACACACGCACACAATAACGTATAACTGTAATATACACACGCACACACGATAACTGTAATATACACACGCAATACACGAGCACCGTAATATACACGCCAATACACGATAACTGTAATATACACGCACGCAATACACGTATAACTGTAATATACACGCGCAATACACGAGTAACTGTAATATACACACGCAATACACGATAACTGTAATATACACACGCAATACACGTATAACTAATATACACACGCAGTACACGATAACTGTAATATACACGCGCAATACACGAGTAACTGTAATATACACACGCAATGCACGTATAACTAATATACACACGCAATACACGTGATAACTGTAATATACACACGCAATACACGTAGTAACTAATATACACACGCAGTACACGATAACTGTAATATACACACGCACATACGATAACTGTAATATACACACGCAATACACGATAACTGTAATATACACACGCAATACACGAGCATAACTGTAATATACACACCCAATACACGTATAACTGTAATATACACACCCAATACACGTATAACTGTAAATATAACGCACACACGCAATAATAACTGTAATATACACACGCAATACACGTATAACTGTAATATACACACGCAATACACGAATAACTGTAATATACACACGCAATACACGTAGAACTGTAATATACACACGCAATACACGTATAACTGTAATATACACACCCAATACACGTATAACTGTAATATACACACGCAATACACGTATAACTGTAATATACACACGCAATACACGTATAACTGTAATATACACACGCAATACACGTATAACTGTAATATACACACGCAGTACATGTATAACTGTAATATACACACACAATACACGAATAACTGTAATATACACACGCAATACACGTAGAACTGTAATATACACACGCAATACACGTATAACTGTAATATACACACACTAATGAGTAACTGTAATATACACACGCAGTACACGATAACTGTAATATACACACGCAATACATGTATAACTGTAATATACACACGCAATACACGTATAACTGTAATATACACACGCAGTACACGATAACTGTAATATACACACGCAATACACGTATAACTGTAATATACACTCGCAATACATGTATAACTGTAATATACACACGCAATACACGTATAACTGTAATATACACACGCAGTACACGTATAACTGTAATATACACACGCAATACACGAGTATAACTAATATACACACGCAATACACGATAACTGTAATATACACACGCAATACACGATAACTGTAATATACACACGCAATACACGTATAACTGTAATATACACACGCAATACACGATAACTGTAATATACACACGCAATACACGAGCACCTGTAATATACACACGCATACACGTATAACTGTAATATACACACGCAATACACGAGCATAACTGTAATATACACACGCAATACACGATATAACTGTAATATACACACGCAATACACGAGTAACTGTAATATACACACGCAGTACACGAGTAACTGTAATATACACACGCACTACACGATAACTGTAATATACACACGCAATACACGATAACTGTAATATACACACGCACAATAATACACGAATAACTGTAATATACACACGCACATACGAGTAACTGTAATATACACACGCAATACACGAATAACTGTAATATACACACGCAATACACGTGATAACTGTAATATACACACGCAATACACGATAACTGTAATATACACACGCAATACACGATAACTGTAATATACACACGCATTACATGTATAACTGTAATATACACACGCAATACACGAGTAACTGTAATATACACACGCCAATACACGAGCACCTGTAAATATACACACGCCAATACACGTATAACTGTAATATACACACGCAATACATATAACTGTAATATACACACGCAATACACGTATAACTGTAATATACACACGCAATACAAGTATAACTAAAATATACACACGCAATACACGATAACTGTAATATACACGCTACAATACACGTATAACTGTAATATACACGCGCAATACACGTATAACTGTAATATACACGCGTTAATACACGAGCAACTGTAATATACACACGCAATACACGTATAACTGTAATATACACACGCAATACACGTATAACTAATATACACACGTAGGTACCATTATAACTGTAATATACACGCGCAATACACGATAACTGTAATATACACACGCATAATGCACGTGAGCAATTCAATATACACACGCAATACACGATAACTGTAATATACACACGCAATACACGATAATTCTAATATACACGCAGTACACGAGTAACTGTAATATACACACGCAATACACGAGCAACTGTAATATACACACGCATACACGTATAACTGTAATATACACACGCAATACACGTATAACTGTAATATACACACCCAATACACGTATAACTGTAATATACACACTCAATACACGTGATAACTGTAATATACACACGCAATACACGTATAACTGTAATATACACACGTTAATACAATGAGTAACTGTAATATACACACGCAATACACGATATAACTGTAATATACACACGCAATACACGATAACTGTAATATACACACTCAATACACGATAACTGTAATATACACACCCAATACACGTGTAACTGTAATATACACACGCAATACACGTATAACTGTAATATACACACGCAATACACGTATAACTGTAATATACACACGCAATAATGATAACTGTAATATACACACGCAGTACATGTATAACTGTAATATACACACACAATACGAATAATAATTGTAATATACACACGCAATACACGTAGAACTGTAATATACACACGCAATACACGTATAACTGTAATATACACACGCAATACACGAGTAACTGTAATATACACACGCAATACACGTATAACTGTAATATACACACGCAATACACGTATAACTGTAATATACACACGCAATACACGAATAAATGTAATATAAACACGCAAAACACGATAACTGTAATATACACGCAATACATGTATAACTGTAATATACACGCGCATACACGTATAACTGTAATATACACGCAATACACGAGTAACTGTAATATACACGCCAATACACGATAACTGTAATATACACACGCAATACATGTATAACTGTAATATACACACGTAATACACGATAACTGTAATATACACACGCAATACACGTATAACTGTAATATACACACGCAATACACGAGCAACTGTAATATACACACGCAATACATGTATAATTGTAATATACACACGCAATACACGTATAACTGTAATATACACACGCAATACACGAGTAACTGTAATATACACACGCAATACACGAGTAACTGTAATATACACACGCAATACATGTATAACTGTAATATACACACGCAATACACGTATAACTGTAATATACACACGCAATACACGTATAACTGTAATATACACACGCAATACATGTATAACTGTAATATACACACGCAATACACGTATAACTGTAATATACACGCGCAATACACGTATAACTGTAATATACACGCGCAATACACGTATAACTGTAATATACACGCGCAATACACGTATAACTAATATACACACGCAGTACACGTATAACTGTAATATACACACGCAATACACGTATAACTGTAATATACACACGCAATACACGTATAACTAATATACACACGCAGTACACGAATAACTGTAATATACACACGCAATACACGTATAACTGTAATATACACACGCAATACACGTATAACTGTAATATACACACGCAATACACGTATAACTGTAATATACACGCGCAATACACGTATAACTGTAATATACACACGCAATACATGTATAACTGTAATATACACACGCAATACACGTATAACTAATATACACACGCAATACACGTATAACTGTAATATACACACGCAATACACGTATAACTGTAATATACACACGCAATACACGTATAACTGTAATATACACACGCAATACACGTATAACTGTAATATACACACCCAATACACGTATAACTGTAATATACACACGCAATACACGTATAACTGTAATATACACACGCAATACACATTTTAGATGGTTACTTTTACTTTTACTTGAGTAGGAATTAAGCTAAGTGAAGATACTTTTACTTAATTACAATTTTCCAGTCCTTTTTCCACCTGTGTGTAGAGGTACACATATAACTGTAATATACAGCAGAATATATAGGAACAATACCACACACACACAGGTGAGTATATGACATAACTAACATACAGCTGCACAATATAATACACAGAGCTACAGGATAATATACAGAAACTATATAATACACATACAGGTGAATATAACTGTATATACAGTATATATACAGGGACACATATGACTAATATACAATACACATACAGGTACTACAATATCATATACATACAGGTGAATGTAACTATACTGTACTACTTCATACTTGGAGAATAAAGATATTTACATTTTTGAGTGGGTAAATGAGAAAACTGTTTGTCAGTTTTGATGTAGATCAAGACTGTTGTAAAATGGTTGCAGAATATTGGCCATAAACCAGGACTACATATGTGCGTTATAACAAATAAAAGAAAACCGCAGATTTGTGTTTTAATGTAAATAACCTGGTGTTCCCCCGGTGCAGAAGGACCACATGGGCAGTCCGGACCTGGGCTACATGACCTCAGAAAAGGCGTTTCGTCTGGTTTTGGCCGGAGACGCGGCGGTGGGAAAGTCCAGCTTCCTGCTCCGACTCTGCAAGAACGAGTTTAAAGTTCACTCCAGCACCACTCTGGGTACGGCCCTGACCTGAAGAGCCTGGGACAGTATGTTCTGGGGCTCACTATTTATCGTGTGCACAATTTCTGTGTCAAAGTGGTGAGATTTGGTGAACGATAAGTGAATTCTGTGGCATAAAGTACTTTCAGTATTATTATTATGGCAGCATATGTGAAGCTCATTCTTCTTTCTGACTGGAGAATTGTCACGAGAATCGAAACAACAAATAAAAAAATAAAAAATCATGTCTAATGTTTTCATAATTAAGAAGCCATTAACATTAGAATTTTAAAAGCAAAGTCTAAAATTTAAGGACGAGATATAAGATAATTGAAATTCAAGTCATTATATTTTCCAAGTCTTTTCCTAATCTCAAAACACAGGAACTGCTCCATGTGTTTTAACCTCATTTATCACAATTTTCCCTGTTTTTAATACAAAAGTCCGTCCTGTTTCCAGGCGTTGACTTTCAGATGAAGACTTTAGTCGTGGACGGGGAGCCGACGTTACTTCAGATCTGGGACACGGCGGGACAGGAGAGGTGGGGTTAAAAAAGCTTTATGTTGTGTTCATATCAAACAGCCCTGCACTGAATAATAACAACCGTTTTCTCCAGGTTTCGGAGCATTGCCCAATCGTATTTCCGGCGCGCAGATGGAGTCCTGCTGCTGTACGACGTCAGCTGTGAGAAGAGCTTCCTGAACGTGCGGGAATGGGTCGACATGATCGAGGTAAAGTCACCAGGATTATGCCGTAAAAATGAGAATCAAACAGTTTTTGAATCATATTTGACGTTAATCTCGATCTTTTTTCACATGCCGCAGATCCGTAAGTCTGTTTTTCTTTAGTATTGCGTGTGAAACGTGTTGTTTTGTGAGTTTTGACGTGTTTTTGTATTTTGTGGCTTGCACCTCCACAAACCTGACTCTTATTTGGTGTCTGAAGTAAAGCCCCACGTGTTTGCACATTTACGTCCTGTGCAAAGTGTTTAAAAATGTGCAGAATTTGTCTTGTTTGAATCGACTTTGCAGCGGATTTAATCAACTGGGGGTGTGAAGCTAACCGGAGGCACTGCTCTGTTTTACTACTTTATTTTAACGCAATCAGAGACCAGAAAGAGCTGGTTTGATTGGAACTGCAACAGACGAGCTGATTCGTGGCTCAGACAAGTTTCTCACACATAAAATTACAGTCACACTCTCGCCGTTTCTCAGTTACTCACATTATTACGGAAAACACGGGTTATTTAAATACATTTTCTATTTTTTTCGTGAGCTTTCAGACTGTATTAAAACTTTTTTGTCTGTGTTACGGAAGCCGGGGAGGCTCACGACAAATACAAAAGCCACAACACAAAAGCTGCAACACAACAAAAAGCTACAACGGAAGTGACTCTTATTTTCCGACGGACCGAGTGAGGAGGATAAACGGGAAATGATTTACGACGGTCAGACAGAGACATCGATCCTGCCACAAAACTATTAATTACTTTTATTTACGTTTCCAACTTCGTGCACTTCTCCGTTCCTTTACTTTTCACACTTTTCTTCCTTCCTCCTCTTCTTCCTCTTCCTCTTCTTCTTTTTCCTCTTCTTCCTCTTCTTTTTCTCTTCTTCCTCTTCTTCTTTTTCCTCTTCTTTTTCTCTTCTTCCTCTTCTTTTTACTCTTCTTCCTCTTCTTCTTCTTTTTCTCTTCTTCCTCTTCTTTTTCCTCTTCTTCCTCTTCCTTTTCTTCCTCTTCTTTTTCCTCTTCTTCCTTTTCTTCCTCTTTTTTCTCCTCTTCTTCCTTTTCTTCCTCCTCTTTTTCTTCCTCTTTTTCTTTTTCCTCTTCTTCCTTTTCTTCCTCTTCTTTTTCTTTCTCTTATTTTTCCTGTTCTTCCTCTTCCTCTTCTTATTTTTCTTCCTCCTCTTCCTTTTCTTCCTTTTCCTCTTCTTCTTCTCTTCTTCCTCCCATCCACTTCCCGTTTGCTCTGTCAGAAAATAGTCCCACGGTCACTTCCATTGTGGGTTTTTGTTGTGCTGTTTGCATTTGTCCTGAACCCTCCGGGCTTCCGTAGTATTTGCTCGTTTGTCGTGTACATATGTGTCACCGTGGAAACTGCTGAACATTCCTCCGTACACACACACGTACATGCAGAGCACCCCCGGCACGACGCCGCTGCAGTCGCTCAGTGCGCTGTGACTAAACTGTCCTAAAGTGATTTCTGCTGTGCGTCAGGACGTGTCTCCGGAGGACGTTCCCGTGATGCTCGTGGGCAACAAATGTGACCTGAGGCAGGAGGGGATCACCTGTGTGTCCAGCACCTACGGAGAGAAGCTGTCGATGGTGAGAAACGACGACTTCAGAGTGATTTAGGCCTGTTACCATAGCGATTAACCATCTTAAACTGAATATTACTTTGCTGAATAGGGGAAAAGTCTTCAAAATGGACGCAGGAAGCTAAAACGTGCACTCGGAACATTGCTGAATCTCTCGAGTTTAATTTGAGCTGGAGGTCAGAATTCTCAGGTGGATTTTGCCGTTTAACTGTCAGATCGCAGATTTATTGACCTGGTTTATGCTTCGTATGTCTGTAATTACTGGGTCTATCAGAGAGTTTGTGGAGCTGAGCCCAAACAAACAGACACGAGGTTCAACTTCTGTGGGTCAAACGTTTCTAGACTCAAAAACAGTGAACCTCCCATAGAGTTCCATACAGTAGAGTTCCATACAGTAGAGTTCCATACAGTAGAGTTCCATACAGTAGAGTTCCATACAGTAGAGTTCCATACAGTAGAGTTACATACAGTAGGACCTCCTCTTTATCTGAAATTATGATTATTAGGGATTTCAAAGTGCTTAGAACAGTTCTTCATGTAGTCTGCACTGAAATGGAGCTTTTTTTTCTTTTTTTTTAGCTATTTCTGCATCATAACTATTCATTTAAGCAAAGAGTCTTGGGATTCGGTCCATGATATTATCGTGAGACCTTTGACGATACGATATCACGATATTTCGGTGATTGTTTCGTCCCTGCTGTGTGTAAAAACATCAAAATCTTCTTTGTTTTCAGACGTACAACACTCTGTTCTGTGAGACGAGCGCTAAAGACGGCTCCAATGTCCTGGAGGCCGTCCTACATCTGGCCCGGTAAAAGGAACTCTCTTACTTATTCATGAGGCCGTTTGTGTGTTTGTGATTAAAGGGCCCATATGACACTATTTTCTGATATGAATGAGACAAAACACAGCTCCAGGTGTGATTCTGATGAAGCAACAACATTATAACACGGCTTAAAACTCGAGCAAGAGTCAATTTTGTGTAATATGGGACCTATAAACTGTTCAGAAATGTCTGTATTCTTAGTGTTGGTCTTAGTTTGCCGCCCTCTGCTGGTCAGAAGTACAACTTACGACACTGGGAAACAAAACTGTGGTCGGACGTTTCTGAGGAGTTTTACAGACAAAAAAACCTCATTATTCAAGCACATTTTAACATTTTTTACAACATACAATCAATCAATTAAATTACTGCCTAATACATCGCTAAATACTAAAACAATAAATACTAAATACTAGTAAAATACAATAGTAAATAATATTAAATACAATCAGTCACTTAAATACTGTTCTGCTTTAACTGTGTTTCACTCATATTTAATTTGTTTATGTTGTTGTAAGTCGACCTTGAGTGTCCAGAGAGGCGCCTGAGAAATAAAATGTGTTATTATTATTTATTTATTATTATTATTATTATTATTAATTTATTTTTCCAAGGAATTTATCACAAAAATGCATCAAATCAATCCAAGTTTTTTGTTACTTATTGAATGAAAGATTAAATACAATTTTAAAAAGTAGTAAAGAAGAACTAAGTAGTAAAAAAAAAAAGTTATTTTGTCTGAAAACTGTTCTATATTATTATTTATTTAATTTTTTTAATGTTTACATTGGACACAGTAGTTCACACATCACATTATATTATAATAACAAAGAGTAAAAAAATAAAATAAATGGCAATAAAACATGGCAAGAACCTGGTGTCATATAAGACATAATTATTAGCAGTTATATGCAGATTGTAGAGGGCAGAATAAATACCTTGTTTATTCCTTTTGAATGATACGGTTTATTTGCAGCTGCTTTACTGGGCAAATGCTCTTTTATCATTTGTTTGTTCATTTGTCAGTAGCTTAAAGTCGTTTAAATATGATCCTTTTCTGCAGCACATCGAGCCTGAAATTAGACTCTGCACAGTGGACTTATTTTGACAGTTTTTGCTTAAATACATGAGGGAAAAATCAGAAATGACTTTTTAACTGCACAGACTTTAAGATTTAGGGACAGGACGACGTTTTCACCCTGTACATCTCACAGTATTTAGAGAGAGAGAGTTTGTGGAGGCTCACAGAGCGACTTTTTCCTCTTAAAATGACTTAATCCAAAGAACTAACATTTCAAAGTGCTGAGAACAGTTATTTCTGCACTGAAACGGAGCAAAGGATCATGGTCTATGTAGTTCCCTCTGTTTATTTTTAGCTATTTCTGCATCAGAACTGTTCATTTAAGCAAAGAAACGTGGGATTTTTTTTATTCATTGTGATTTTCCACGATATTATTGTGAGACCTTTGACGAAACGATATCACCAGATTTACCTTATTCTCCTTAGACGTAGATTTACTTTATTGATCCACAAGGGAAATTACTTGGACAGCAGCTCACACAGCACAAGAATTATAACAAAGAGCAACAGTAATAAACAGCAATAATTAATTCTAAACAAGTAGCAGAAATAGCAAAGAGACGGGTGTTAAATGAGCCATAATACAACACAGAGATACAGTAAAAAATAGAACTAAAGTAATAAAAGTGTCTCTGCTGTACACAAACTTTATTTCCTTTGTCCCCACAGACAAGTCCGAAAGTACCAAACCAGCGCTGGGAAGACGCGGCGTCAGTCTCTGCCCAGTCTGAGCGCTCCCAGGAAGAAACCACAGTTCTCCTGCTGCACCTGAGCGACGCCAAAAACACGGACGGTTTTAACCAGACGCAGCGGGAATGTCCGGAATATGTGGAATATGTGGAATATGTGGAATATGTGGAATATGTGGAATGTCCGGAACACTGCAGAACGGCTTCAGTTCAGGACCCGAGTCTTAATCTCACACGTTTTGGCAAGTTTAAAGACGCTGTGTAATATTTTCTGTTATGGCGCTTGGCCTGTCTCCATGGAGATGTTATGGCTTTGTCTGGAATGTTGCACAGTATGGCATTATACTCACCCATCCACGCAGGGATTCAGATACAGACCCGGTTTACTCCTGGTCCCACCCCCCAACAGGACTGGACCAGGTCTAAACCAGGTCTAAACCAGGTCTAAACCAGGTCTAAACCAGGTCTAAACCAGGTCTAAACCAGGTCTAAACCAGCTGCCCAGTGTAACATTTCTGGTGAGGGTCTTCCACTAACTGTAATGTTCCACAGTACGGCATTAAAGTCGCCATGGAGACGAGCAAGCGACGCCACCGGACCGAATCACAAGTCGAGTTTTTGGCAGTTTTCTCTGGCCCCCAAAAAAAACACTTGTAATTTGAGTTTCTTGCTTTGAAATATTGCAGATAATGGTATAAAATCACCATGGAGACGAGCAGAAAAGTTACGTAGTGCCTCTTTACAAATTCTCTGCCCTACATAAGATCTTAAAAACATCGTCACAACTCAAATTAAGTTAAATATTTTGAATTCAAGTCATTTTAAGCCTTTTTAGAGTTTCCCTTTTATGCATTTCAGAGCAACTCACGTCTGACGCAAGATTTTCTTTTTTCTTTTTTACGGTTTTAAAATGTACATGTTTACAGTGTTTGTTTTTGCCTGCGTTTCAAGACAGCGACAGAGTGATTTAAGCAAGTGGACAGAAACCGAAAGTTAATTTACTCTGGAACGGGAAGATTCACCATTTTAATCATAACTTTTTTGATTTTCACGGTTGGAATTGGAAACGTGACCGTGTTAAAGACGGGTTTTAACGCAAAATGTGTTTATTTTTTTAGCTTTTCTACTGTGTTATAACGTTGTTCATCAAAAACGTACATGTTTTAGAGTCATCCATGCATGTTTGAGTAATTTAGAGATCTCTCCTGGGCCCTTATGTCACCACAGACCTTTCATCTCCCACTCGATTATTCTCCAAAATCTCTACAAAAACACGACACAAAACTGCACAACGACTTCACAAACCTGATGTGATGTGCAGCAGTTTCATTCGTGGCAGCGCTCTGAAGGGGGAGCGATTTAGCGCGGAGAGTAATTAGTAAACAGTAACGTGTAAAACCCTCTTTAAGTGATTTCTGAAGTAATTCCACTTTATCATTAATAATAAATAAGCTTGACTGTGATTTAAGGGGGGATTAGGCAGGTGGATCTGTCGGGCACGTGTTAAATTGTTCTTTTTTTAATGTATTTTTACTGGTTTTAAAGTGAAATCTTTACAAACTCTTCAAAGAATGAGACATATTTTGCTTTTTTATTGTCAAAAATTACAAAAATGGTAAAATTAGAGTATTTAATTTCACGATAATCTTGGTCCAAACCCTTTTCACCACAACATTAGATTAGATTTACAGACTAGTTTTACCATAATCGATCTAATGACCTGAAGACGACCTTTGACCTGAGAGCAGAGGATTATGGGAAGTGAAGTTTTGCACACTTTTGCCACTTTTTCAGAACTACCTTCACAGTGTTATTTTTATGTTTTAACGTCCAAAATGTTCATTATTTGACATTAATTTTATGAAAGTGATAAAAAAAACAAAAAAATACAAATTAACTAAACGTAAATATTTAAAATGTCGTTGTTTTGTTGGACGTCGCCACTTTATGTTTAACACACGTCCCTTTAATTAACCTTAATAAAGCTTGAACAAGGATTTAAAGTGCGTTTGACAGATTCAACTAAAACTATTAGAGCTCCAGACTGTCCCTGTGAACGTCTCTGTCCAGAGAATAATTTCAGAAGTAAAATCAACTGTTGCATTTGAAGGATTTATGTCTGAGCAGCAGTGAGTTGTTCTTCCTGACAGAAGCTCGACAGCGGCGACTGATATATGAGAAAATAGAACCTCAACATGAGACGATTCAGGCGACGCAAAATACAAACAGTCGATTCTCCGTGTTCGTCAGTTCATCTCCAGCGGTGCTTAAGTCGCATTTTTGACATTTTTTCTCTTTCGTTTCTGTCGTCTTTCTCTTTTTTCGAGCAAAGTAAAAGGCCTCATGAACATTTTTACAAATAAAATAAAATATATGGAAGTGAATTACATCTTAACACCTGAACGGGGAAAATAATAATAATTTTAGGCCCATGAAAACAGATCCACTGACAGTATCGTCAGCTGCACTAAGTAACGTTTGTTTTTTCTATGGCTCCTTATTTAAGACGAGTCCAGGTGCATCATGGGAGAGTGGAGCCAAACGGCTTTTTGACCTCCTGTTGCCCCTTTACCTGTTTAAAGGTTTAAAGGAACATAGAGCCTCATTTCCTCCTGATCCAGAGTGTTGGAGACGTGTGGAGACACTTGTTTAAATCTTCCTCCAGTCCTTGTATTTGCAGAGGTGCTGGTGCTGGGCTAGTGCAGGTCAATGGCCACAGTCGTCCTGCCACTAAAAACAGTCTGACCCACTCCACAGACCCGAGGAAAAACTATTAGAACTCCAGACTGTCCCTGTGAACGTCTGTGTCCAGAGAATAACGTGTGAAATAAAACTCATCGCCTGAATCGTCACATGTTGAGGTTCTATTTTCTCATATATCAGTCGCCGCTGTCGAGCTTCTGTCAGGAAGAACAACTCACTGCTGCTCAGACACAAATCCTTCAAATGCAACGGTCGGTTTGACTTCTGAAATGATTCTGTGACACAGACGTTCACAGGGACAGTCTGCAGTTCTGAGGCCCTGTGTCAGAACTGTCCCTTTAAGGTGTCCTGGATCAGGGACGATGTGTGATTCTTGTGCTCAGACTTTATTAAGTGTCGCTATTACATTTTCCCATTTGTCTGTTTACAAACTAAATAATAAAGCAATATTTGACATAAATTGAAGTTATGATTTAATAATTGAAATGTCAGAAAGTTTATTGTTTATTGTAATTTATATAAATATATATTCGTTGGTTCATCACAATAGAAGTAGTTTATTGTATCACAAAGACCTGTTGTACTTCTGCTCACCTGTAGGTGGAGTCATGAGCTGCTGTAAATTCTGTTTACAAATCTGCAAAATAAAGACAGAAATGACAGTAAATGTGATGTTTCCTGTGTTAGAGTCATATTCACGTGGGACCTTGTTACTGTGAGGTGAGAGGCCTGTTACTGTGTACTAAAGTGAAGTGTTAAAATTGACTCATTTCTCAGGGTTTATACGAGTCCAGTCTGTTCTGGAGTTAATTTAACATTTTTGGAAATGTTAATTCAGTAACACTGGACCAAAGTTCCTGTTTAACCCCAAAATCAAGAGTTATATTCACGTTTTGAGAGTAAAAGGAAAACACTTTGTAGAGTTATAATGATTTAGCGAAATAACACAGAGGAGCTTTATTTTCATACCATTTTACACCAGCCACGAGTCTAACAAACCAAACGCTCTGCCTGGTTCACTCATTAGTGTCTGGAAACGTTAGAAAACAACTTTATAAGCACCTCACACTTCCCTCTGCTGATTTCCCACTGCACAGGCCAAAGTCCAAAAGACTCGATCACCGATGTCGTTTCTGATCCCGTTTATTTACCAGTGAATCTTTTTTTTTTTTTAAACACTAAAAAACACATTTCCTGAACCATTTTCTTTCAACAACTTTCAGTTTCTCTTCTTCTCCGTCAGTCGTCGATCTTCACTTGTTGTTTCTCGAGTCGACAGTCGAGTCTTTTGGGCTTTGGCCTGTGCAGTGGGAAATCAGCAGAGGGAAGTGTGAGGTGCTTATAAAGTTGTTTTCTAACGTTTCCAGACACTAATGAGTGAACCAGGCAGAGCGTTTGGTTTGTTAGACTCGTGGCTGTTGTCAGATGGGTTAAAGTGGAGTTAAGCTTCTTCAGTCTGAAGCAAATTGGTGTTTTACGTGGAAGTTCAGAACTTGCCCCCATCACTACACTAGTTTGTTGCCTTGACAGACTCACTGCCACAGTGAGATCTCCACTGAGGAAACACTGATCTGCGCCGTTTTTTAGCTCTGACAGAATTCCACCTCCTCTAGAAATGGACTTTAACTTCAGACGTGCCGGAGTTCAACTTTAAATCATAAAAATGACAGTTGTAGGAACTGGAGGAAGGTGGAGCAGGGGGACTGGAGGCTGTTGTGCGCCACAGTTTTCAGACACAGAACTCAGAGGATTTGTTTCTTTTATTAAACCGTTTTGGATGAAGTTTGTGATTGAAAACGTGCAGATGCTCCTCGGGCGTCATGGATCAGAACTACACAGACAGAGGCACAACAGGCAGTTAAAGCGATAGCATCTCCACGGAGGCGAGCAGGTGGTGGACCATCCATCCGCAAAGTTACACGGCGCATCTTTAAAAATGACACACACGTTGCCCCCGACTCCCACCGCCCCAGACAAATCAATACATCAGTTAATTTCTCCTCAGCCGGTGGTTTGCGGCCGCCTCCTGTCGCCTCCTGTCGCCCCGTGTGTCTGCGCCTCCCGCGGGCCGTGGCCCAGCGCAGCATATGTCCTGTACCTTCTGCACGGGCCCTGGCACGGGGCCCCTCCCATCTGTGGGCGCTGTCAGGGGCCCGATGAGGCGAGACCAGTCATTTGTCAAACAACATGTGGAGGGAGGAGGGGCAGAGGAAGAGGAGGAGGAGGAAGAGGAGGAGGAGGAGGAGGAGGATAATTGGATGAGAGTGGGCCGCTGTGGAGGAGGTTAACGGGTCTAATGAACATGTGGAGAGGAGCACAGAGCTCGAGTGATTTACATGAGCAGATTATCAGACAAACTAATGAGTCTGATGCGTCTGTGGAGTTTATGTGAAGCTTTATTAACGTGTCATTTGTCAAAGGTGTTTGGAGCTAAACTGTGGTACAGAAGTGAGTCTGATTCCATCCATCCATCTTCTTCCGCTTATCCGGGGCCGGGTCGCGGGGGCAGCAGTCTAAGCAGGGGCTCCCAAGCTTCCTTCTCCCCAGCCACTTCCTCCAGCTCCTCCGGATGGACCCCGAGGCGTTCCCAGGCCGAGAGACATAGTCCCTCCAGCGTGTCCTGGGTCTTCCCCGGGGCCTCCTACCGGTGGGACATGCCCAGAACACCTCCCGAGGGAGGCGTCCAGGAGGCATCCGGACCAGATGCCCGAGCCACCTCAGCTGGCTCCTCTCGATGTGGAGGAGCAGCGGCTCTACTCCGAGCTCCTCCCGTGTGACCGAGCTCCTCACCCTATCTCTAAGGGAGCGCCCGGCCACTCTGCGGAGGAAACTCATTTCGGCCGCTTGTATCCGCGATCTCGTTCTTTCGGTCATTACCCAGAGCTCATGACCATAGGTGAGGGGAGGAACGTAGATTGAGGTAAATCGAGAGCTTCGCCTTTCGGCTCAGCTCCTCTTCACCACAACGGTCCGATACAGCGACTGCATCACTGCCGACGCCGCACCGATCCGCCTGTCAATCTCACGCTCCATCCTCCCCTCACTGTGAACAAGACCCCGAGATACTTGAACTCCTCCACTTGAGGCAGAGACTCCCCACCCACCCGGAGAGGGCAATCCACCTTTTTCCGGTCGAGAACCATGGCCTCGGATTTGGAACAGCTGATTCTCATCCCAGCCGCTTCACACTCGGCTGCAAACCGCCCCAGTGCTGCAGGTCCTGGTTCGATGGAGCCAACAGGACAACATCATCCGCAAAAAGCAGCGATGAGATCCTGTGGTCCCCGAACTGGACCCCCTCCGGCCCCTGGCTGCGCCTAGAAATTCTGTCCATAAATACAATGAACAGAACCGGTGACAAAGGGCAGCCCTGGCGGACACCAACATGCACCGGGAACAAGTCTGACTTACTGCCGGCAATGCGAACACAGCTCCTGCTCCGGTCATACAGGGACCGGACAGCCCTTAGCAAAGGGTCCCGGACCCCATACTCCCGGGGTGCCCACAGGGCACCACGAGAGACACGGTCGAATGCCTTCTCCAGGTCCACAAAACACATGTGGACTGGTTGGGCAAACTCCCATGAACCCTCGAGCACCCGATGGAGGGTGTAGAGCTGGTCCAGTGTTCCACGACCAGGACGAAAACCACACTGCTCCTCTTGGATCCGAGGTTCGACTACTGACCGGACTCTCCTCTCCAGTCCCCTGGCATAGACTTTACCGGGGAGGCTGAGGAGTGTGATTCCCCTGTAGTTGGAACACACCCTCCGGTCCCCCTTCTTATACAGAGGGACCACCACCCCGGTCTGCCAGTCCAGAGGTACTGTTCCCGACCGCCACGCGATGTTGTAGAGACGTGTCAGCCAAGACAGCCCCACAACACCCAGAGACTTAAGGTACTCAGGACGGATCTCATCCACCCCCGGAGCCTTGCCACCGAGGAGCTTTCCGACCACCTCAGTGACTTCAGCCAGGGTGATGGATGAGTCCGCCTCTGGGTCCCCAGCCTCGGCCTCCTCTTCGGAGGACGTGACGGTGGGATTGAGGAGATCCCCAAAGTTTTCCTTCCACCGCCCGACAACATCCCCAAGGAAATTCTGAGTCTGATTCTGCTGAATAATATTACTCAAGTACAAAGCAGAGCCACAAGTGCTTCTTCTCCTTAAGTAACTGTTGGGGCGTAACATCTGATTTATAACTTGAACTGAATGTAATCGAAGGGAAAAACATCCATTAAAGTTGAACTCCTGCACGTCTGAAGCTAAAGTCCGTTTCTAGAGGAGGTGGAATTCTGTCAGAAGCCAAAAAACGGCACAGATCAGTGTTTCCTCGGTGGAGATCTCACTGTGGCAGTGAGTCTGTCAAGGCAACAAACTAGTGCAGTGATGGGGGCAAGTTCTGAACTTCCACGTAAAACACCAATTTGCTTCAGACTGAAGAAGCTTAACTCCACTTTAACCCATCTGACAACAGCCACGAGTCTAACAAACCAAACGCTCTGCCTGGTTCACTCATTAGTGTCTGGAAACGTTAGAAAACAACTTTATAAACACCTCACACTTCCCTCTGCTGATTTCCCACTGCACAGGCCAAAGCCCAAAAGACTCGATCACCGACTCCAGAAGCAACAAGTGAAGATCGACGACTGACAGTGAAGAAGAGAAACTGAAAGTTGTTGAAAGAAAATGGTTCAGGAATGTGTTTTTTAGCGTTTTCACAAAATATAATTCACTGGTAAATAAACGGGATCAGAAACGATGTCGGTGATCGAGTCTTTTGGTCTTCGGTCTGTGCAGAGGGAAGTGTGAGGTGATTATAAAGTTGATCTGTGCCGTTTTTTGGCTCTGACAGAATTCCTCCTCCTCTAGTGACGACTTTAGCTTCAGACGAGCTGGAGTTCAGCTTTAACTCTTTAAATGTTTTTCTTCTTCGTTTGTTTTTCCGTGGCCTTCGTGCTTTTCTCTCCATCCGTCTTTCACCACGTCGTTGATCACCGCGGCTCCGGTGCAGCGACAAAATAAACAATACAACTTAAAATCTGAACGTTCTTTGGTAAAATATGCAGGAAAAACCCGTCTAATTTTGCAGGAGCTTCACTGTTCCGTTTAACTGAATTGTTGCATTTTTTATCACTTTTTTCTTTTCTTTTTTTTGCATTTATTTTGAATAGGAGTCTTCAGCATCTATAAATAATGTGTCTTGAAATTTTGTGTTCGAATTGTGCTGCACAAATAAACTGGCCGAATGAAAAACACTCACTCATGGACTTTTTTCACTTTCTCTCATCCATTTTGAGCACAGTTTCAGTACTGCTCACCTCAAACGTCACATTATTGCCCTTTTCCAACCCTAGAGCTGCTGAATACGTCACATTTTAATAATACTGTAACTTGAGTCACTCTTATGGTCTGTTCTGTTCACGTCTCCTTCATAATGATGTTTTAAAGTAACTCTGCTCTTTTGCTTTCCCCCTCGGACGGTGCTGAAACCGTCTTTATGTTAAAGGACAGAGTTTCATGAAAGTGATTTACGGCCCATTGTCCCCATGCAGGAGGAGGGGTGTGTCACCATCTGCAGGGGCCCCGGGGTCACATGACTGGAACAGTGGTCATTCGGGTGTATTTGGGACACACCCCCGCCTCCTTTTGCCCCTCACTAATGCCCCCCCTCTGCACCGGCCCCGTCACGTGTCGCATATAAACAGATAATCGAGTCTGGAGCCGTGTGTCGGGATTAAAGACGCAGCATGGAACTTTTCTGGAGTGTCCAAAGGCACAGAGAGAGGAGGTCCTTACCGTAACTTTAACGAAGCCGCTGCACCTTTAACCCTCGAAGACCTAAGACATCGTACACGATACAGAGGAATATGTTTCTATAACCGCAGAACTTCCTAACGGTAAAAGACAGAAACGTCCTTTTCCCCTCTGAAAGTGCAGACATAGAGGTTTCCGTACATTTCTGCGGCTTTATCCTACGTCACACTCACGCTGTGTGATGACGTGAGCAAAACGAGTGTCCAACAGGAACTTTGTTTTCCCCAAACTCATGCGCTCCGTCCATTTTGATGGAGCCAAACTTTGCCAAAGAGTGAAGTGAGTCAAGATGGTCGACTCCTCTGACTGTGTGTGTTTATAACGAGGGAAAAAGTCGCTCTAAGTGGAGTTAATTCTCACACACATGGAAAATGACACATCTTGGTGTGTGTAATTGTGCATCTCTTTCTATTTTTATTTAAAGGTTTATTTCAGTCCAAATGAACAAAACAAATGTAATAAACGCCCTGGAAATGCAGAAGTGCTGTGGCTCTGGCCCTGGACCTGACAGGAGCTGTTTCCAGGACTGGACCAGGAAAGTCATGGAGCCACTGCACTTTTTTTGTTTTTAGGGCAATAAGGAGATTTTTAATTTACTTACAGACTTGAGATTTTGCATTTTTGTAGCTCAGGCCCTAAATTAAGCATTTTTATGTCCATAAAGTTGTTTCTACATGTTTGCTGTGTGTTTTGTATAAAAGAGTGAATTTTATTTTATTTTTCTTTTTTTCATCTCTATTTCTGGTCCTGTAGCTTTTCTCACAGCCTCATGACACAACTACAGCAGCAGATTGTGAAATAACAGGTTGGACTGAACAAAAGGAGGTAGAACACTTCATTAGGGGTAAAAGTTTTAAAAGTGAAATTAAGAAAAAAATCCAGGAGAGGAGAAATGTACTAAAACTGCCCTCAGGTCTTCAGGGGTTAAATCAAACCTCTTCTTTTTATTTCCTCTCTGAAGTTGTTTTCAGTGTGTCTGCTGCAGGTTTGATTCGTCTTTATTTTCTTCTCTCTCATTTAAAGTCTCTCTGTTTAATTTCATGGTGATTGTTTGTATTGTGATTTTAATGTATTTCTTATTCTGTAAAACACTGAATTGTCTCTCCTGTGTTCAGGATGTAACATCAATAATATTTTTATATTTTGCAGCTTGTGAAGAAAAGTAAAATCAAATAAATAAATAAATACCATAACCTTAAATAAATCAGGTCCAATATAAGAGCAGGGAACACATTTTGGTATTTAAACAGTGATTCACTACAGCGACTATAAACTTATATCCTATTGTTTTTATTAGATTCTGTTTTAGTCATCGATTATTTTATTGTTTTTACTAAATGTTGTTTTTAGTCATATGTTGTTTTATTGTTTTTTATCAGATTATGTTTTTATTTATTTGTTGTTTTTATAAGATTGTTTTTATTTATGTTTTTATGCATATGTTATTTTATTGTTTTTTATATGCTGTTTTTATTCATATATTGTTATATTGTTATATAGTTTTTAGTAGATTCTTTTTTTAATCCATATGTTTTTGTTTTTAGTAGATTCTGTTTGTCTTCGTGTTGTTTTCATGTTTTTATTAGATTCAGTTTTTAGTCACAGGTTGTTTTATTGTTTTTATTCTTTTTTATTTCTTCTCTATGATAAATAAAGTCGCAGTTTCAGTTCAGTGTTGAAAATATCCGAGAAAATTCACAGTTTTGGAGCGTTTTTCCGCTGTACCGTCCGTCGCCGACAGGGGGCGGTCTTCTCCCACAGTAAATCCATGTTTCACTGAGAAGAAATCCGTGTGTTTGCTGCTTTCCAGGATCCTAAGGACACAACAACCACAGGGCTCTGAGATGTGGTTCTTTCTGATGTATTTCAGTAAAATGTCACTAGTTTTGGTGCTGATTGACGCTGTTTTTTTTTTACCGTCTTAAAAGCCTGAAAAGTTCTTCCTCACGTTCCTTTCAGAGCATTTAGAGCCTAATTACTCACCGTGATGAGTTTATAAGAACGGTTTGCTGTACAACAAAAACTAGTATGTGAACACGCACCTCCTGATTATGTGGCACTGAAACACTTTATAAGTAGATACAGACGCAGCAGAATAATATTCACTTCAAGAGCTGCTTTTACAACACGGGTCAATGACGTATGAGGATTTTCAACAGGCAAATTTTAAAATATAAAAAATATTCGTTTCTATTGAACTTTTTCACATATTTCCAGTGTCAGGAGCATAAATCTGTGTTTAACATTTATATTCAGCATTTTTAGCATTTTTTTTTTGTACATGAATCGGCTACGACCTAAAAAATTTCATGTGGTGCGACCGAGAATAACCTTAAAATAGTTTTATTTTCTAAAACATGGTTGTTATATGAATCTAAGTTGTGAGTAATATGAAGTGTACAGAAACAAACTGTTGTGTTTCTTTAGATTTTTAATGCATATTGATATTTTCTTTTGCTCCAATATGACGTCACCTGTTTGTGTTTAATGAACAAACTACTGCCCTGGAAAATGCTGAAAATGAAGAAAAATGCCTAAAGAACCGTTCACCCAAGTCGACTTTGTCTGTTATTAAACTCCAGCCACAGAATTCTGCTGTTATTAGTGGCACCACATGATGCACGGTCGCACCACATGACATTTGAACACTTTAAGCACAAAAAACATGCAGAATAACTCAGGATTTATGAAAAAAAAACGATTTGGTTCCCTGGAGCTCAGAGGTGCTACAGAAATGTGCTGAATTATTATGAAATTTGAACCTTTTAACTGAGGAAACTGCAGTTGGACAGCGTCACGTCACTGACCCAAATATCTGCACTTTTTCCTCAAACACACAGGGCCTTTAACATCTGGACACTGATACTTTTGACCACTCAGACCTCCATATGAATGTAAAAGCGGCTCTATCACATAATTCCTGCTCGCAAAAGGCTAAAAATATCCGAGTGTTGAAACAGTGTTGGTATCTGCAGAAGGATTAGAGTGTCTTTTATAATCTTCTTAATCTGCAGATTAGCCCGACCGCTTCCATCTCAAACGTGTCTGTGCTTCATCGGCTCGTTCGGCTCCGCTGTAACACAGAATAAAACTGGAATTATTGAGATTATGTGGGATTTTCGGCGGCTCTGCTGGTATAAATACGACTGTTCTGTACGGCCTGAGCGCATATTGTTGTGTTTAAGTCGGGGGTTTTACGCTAAATCGACTTTTTGGAGCTTTCTGCTGTGTTATAACGTTGTTCCCTCATCAGAAACATGCCTGAAGATCTTAGAGATTTCACCCAAGAACACAAACCCTGCGTATTTAGGTGTTTTTAGAGTTCTTCTCTCAGACAGAAAACACTTTGAGCTTTGGAGATGCAGACGGACTAATAATAAAGAGCTGCTCAAATGTGCAGGAAAGGAAAAAAAAACACAACTCCGGGTTTGTTTTTGAGGAGGTCACAGTGTTCTGACATCGCTGAAGCTCAGAAGAATGAATTCTGAGAAACTTTCCTGGCAAAATGACATCTCAAGCAGGTGACAGACCCTCCAAAGGTACATTGTGCATCTTTAAATCTAAGGATGGAACAATAATGTAAATCTGGTGATATCGTATCGTCAAAGGTCTCACAATAATATCGTGGAGCATCACAATATATCGAATCCCAAGTCTCTTTGCTTAAATGAACAGTTCTGATGCAGAAATAGCTAAAAAAAAAAAACAGAGGGAACTACATAGACCATGATCCTTTGCTCCGTTTCAGTGCAGACGACATGAAGAAATAACTGTTCTAAGCACTTTTACATCTTCATTCTGTGGATTAAGTCTGTGAAGCATTTTTAGAGGAAAAAGTCGCAGATTCACAGTTTTATATTGTAATAAATCTGGTACATAGAGATTTGGATTTAGTTTCATCCCTAATGACAATAAATGTTGCATCAAATGACTGGACAAAGCATTTTACAATGTCAGTCTGGTTATTCTGTAGAATATTGTAATAACTTTCCCACAATATCACAATAAATATCGTACTGTGAGGTTCAGATTGTGACGATATCGTCTCGTGAGACTTGGATATCGTTACACCCCTCGAAAAAAGAGCCATAAATTGTCAAATCTGCTGAAAAACGACCAAAACACAAAGAAAATGTGACTGTATTGACTCACATGTTTGTCATGAATGAGCTCTGCAGAACAATTTTGCTGTTTTTTCACAATTTTATTATTACCGACCACCAAAAAACAGGGATGTCCCAGTTTTGTTTTGTTTTTTCAGATTCTGATCACCCTGTATTAACCCGCTCGACCTGATCCTGGTGGTTTTATTTCACTGTTTTGTCCGTAAATAATTTCCTTTTCCTAATATGGACCTTGCTTCTTGCTGGCCTCGGTGAGCTTCGTTTGACTGGAGCTGTCACCTTTAGTCCACTTGTTTATACAGACTGTAGATACGGAATAAGGTCATGACACATTCATGAATAATGAAGTGTATTATCTGCATATGCTAATGAGCTTCAATATAGTGATCCTGTTGAACCCACATACACACATACACATACACATACACATACATACACTTATATACACATACACACACATACATACACATACATACACTTATATACACATACACATACATACACATACACATACACACACATACACATAAATACACATACGCATACATATACATACACATACATACACATACACACATACATACACATACACATACATGCATACACATACATACATATACACACATACTCATATATGTACATACACACATACACATACATAGACATACACATATAAAGACATACATACACATACACATACATACAGACACATACATACACATACACATATAAACACATACATACACATACACATACATACATACATACACACTCATACACATACATACACATATATACACATACATACACACATACATACATATACACATACATACACATACACATACATACATATACACATACATACACATACACATACATACATACATACATACACACTCATACACATACATACACGTACATGCACACACATACAAACACATACATACAGATACATACACATACATATACATACACATGCACACACATACATACATACACATACCCACACATACATACACATACATACACATATACACACACACATACATACATACACACACATACATACACATACATACACTTATATACACATACACATACATACACATACATAGACATACACATATAAACATA
>CM060661.1:2035000-2037500 GCA_030686955.1 Odontamblyopus rebecca | reverse complement strand
ACACATACACACATACACATACACGCATCCACATACATACACATACACACATACATAGACATACACATACAAACACATACACACATACATACACACACATACGCCATACACATACATACACGTACACATACATACACATACATACACATATATACACATACATACAGATACATACAAATTCACAAACATACACATACACACATACATACACATACACACACACATACATACACATACATACACATATATACACATACATACAGATACATACAAATTCACAAACATACACATACACACACATACATACACATACACACACACATACATACACATATATATGCACATACACATACATTCACATATACATATGCATACATACGCACATACACATACATACACATACATACACATACACACATACACACACATACATACACTACATACACACATACATACACATACATACACACACATACGCACATACACCTACATACACACACATTCACACATACACATACATACACATACATACATACATACATCTATACACATACATACACACACATACACATGGAGATACATACACACACATTCACATACATACACGCACACACACACACACACACATACACACTCCCTCACACTGTCACATATGGGGCAGATCACACGTCTGTATTCACACGTTGCTGCAGGTCGATTCTCACATAAATGTTTCTCACACATTTCTCTGACGCATTTTCATTCAATTATTTATTCATGTCAAACAGATTCATGAACACAGGAAGTGCTCACATGTCCACTGCACTTCGTGTTTTTCTTATCTGAGCTCAAAAAGCAGCGGGAAGAAGAAAACGTTTTAATTCTGTGTTTTATTGCGCACAAGATTTGGGGAAAATCGACCTCCACCTTGAGAAAATACATAGAAACGAATCGAAGCAGGATTCAGAAACACAAACTTCGGCGCAGAATGAGTTGTGTGTTTCCCTGTTTCTGTAACTCTCTTTTTTCCTCTGTCTTTTTCCCTGCCTCTTCCATCACCCTCTCTTTCCACGAACTCTCTCATCCTCTCTTTTCCTCCTTCCCTCCTTCTCCTCCAGCCATCTATCCCCCTCCATCTTCTCTTTTTCTCTCCGCCCTTCTACTGTATCTGTCATTCCCTCTTTCTTTTTCCCCGGCCTCCTCTCTCCTCTCTTTCTCTCTCTGTCCTCTTTTCCCTCTGTCTCTCTATCATGCACATAAACCAGTCACACTCTCTCCTGTCCTCGTTTCTTCCTCTTTCCCTCTCTCCCCTGCTCCTCCTCTCCTCTTTTCTCTCTCACTCTCTTCGCTCTCTCACTCTCTCTGTCGTCTCTCTTCTCTATTCCCTCCCTCTCTCCTCTTTTCTCTCCCTCCGTTTCTCTCTCCTCTTTTCCCTCTATCACGCACATAAACCAATCAGACGATGCTCTACTCTTTCTTTCTCTCCTGTGTCTTCTTTCTCTCTCTCATTCCCCCTCCGTCTCTCCTCTTTTCCCTCCGTCACACTTAAACCAAACACACAGTGCCCCACACTGTCTCTCTCTCTCTCTTGTGTCCTCTTTTCTCTGTCTCTCTCTCCTCTTCTCCCTCTCTTCGTCTGTCTCTCCTCCTTTCCCTCCATCACACACATAAACTAAACAGACAGCATCCCCCACACACACTCTCTCTTCTCCTTTCCTCCCTCCACTTTTACCTTCCTCCACCCATCCCTCCCTCTCTCCTCTTCCTTCCATCACACACATAAACCAAACAGACAGTGCCCCACACACGCTTTCTCTCCTGTGTCCTCTTCTTTCTCTCTCTCCTCTTTTCCCTCTCTCTCTCTCTCCTCTCTTCCCTCCCTCCCTCCCTCCCTCCCTCCCTCCGTTTCTCTCCTCTCTTTTCCTTCCAGCACACACATAAACCAATCAACCAGTGCTCCACGTTCTCTTTCTCTCCTGTGTCCTCCTCTTTTACCTCCCTCCCTCCTCTCTTCCCTCCCTCCTCTCTTCCCTCCTCTCTTCCCTCCCTCCCTCCCTCCCTCCTCTCTTCCCTCCTCTCTTCCCTCCATCACGCACATAAACCAAACGGACAGGCCCCACACACTTATCAAGTGATTAACTGTCAGACTGCACCTCCCGGGGTCAGGCCGGGTCACCATTGATTTACATGGGGCCAGATGGAGGCGCCTATTAGACACAACCAGCCCCGCCCCTCCCCCCCGGAGCCCCTCCCCCCGGAGCCCCTCCCCCCCGGAGCCCCTCCCCCCCGGAGCCCCTCCCCCCCGGAGCCCCTCCCCCCCAGAGCCCCGCCCTCTTGTCCCGTTTCCATGACGACGCCTCGCGGGGACCATGACAGGGTCACGCCTCAGTGAAAGGTCAAAGGTCGTGGGTGGGCCCCGCTGGGCTGTATAATGAGGAGGACGAGGAGGAGGAGAGGAGGAAGAGAGGAGGAGGAAGAGGAGGAAGAGGAGGAGGAGGAAGAGGAAGAGGAGGAAGAGAGG
>CM060661.1:1940000-2032500 GCA_030686955.1 Odontamblyopus rebecca | reverse complement strand
ACACACTGACACACACACACACACACACACACACACACTCCTCTCTACTGCCCCCTTCAGGACAAACACACACAGCCTCAAACTACACAATTTATTTATGTTGTTCGTCACTTTATTTTCTTCACTTTATTTATTTACTGCAGAAAACAAACTCTAGTGAAGCTAAAATAACTTGGATTAAGAAAGTTTGACCAGGATTTGAGTAAATTTCACTTGACGAGTAAAATAATCTGTCATTTTATTTATACAGATTATAAAATATGTACCAAACATCACATCTGTGCATTTTTCCCCCAACAGATAAACACGTCAAAAATAAATAAATAAATAAATAAAGTAAAAATAGATAAATAAAAATAAAAGTTTAAAATTAAAATTTAGAAAAGTGAAAAACAAAAATTAAAAAAACAACTATTAATAATAATAAATGAAGAAAACAGCAGATGATTCAAAGACAGATCCACACAGTGACAGAAAAAACAGACTTAAACAATCAGACTCAGACACACTGAGGTCGCCAGAAGATTTTTGTACTTAAAATATGAAAATACGTCTTGCTGCGCTTAAAATAAGAAAAACAACAACTTTTCGGGCTTAAAATAAGACACAAAATTAAATGTTGCTTGAATTAAGACAAAAAAAACAACACTTATTCCACTGGTGGATAATTTCACTTGTCGAGATGAATCAAATCAAATAAAGTAAAATGTTCTTAATTTAAGTCGTTGTCACTCGTTTGTGCTCATTAATAAAAGTCTGTGAGTTCACGTTAACGTCAGTGATTCAGTTTTGACAGTTTGACTTTTACATGTTCAGAAAAAGACTTCATAAATAATAAAATCTTACATTTATACGGCGCTTTTCAAAGACGCCCAAAACGCTTCAGTGACGTGAAATAAAGAGTAAAAGTCACTACAAAGTTTTTCGCAGACACTTTCTCCACACACACTTAACTTAACCCATCAAAAGGACCAAAAATTCACTTTTGCTGTAATCAGTCATTTTTGCACTCGGGCTCAGGCCTTTTCCACACGGACCTGATAAACCGAAGATGTTTTGCTGTGTTTTGACCTGTCGTCCACACGAACATCAGAAACGAGTTTTCAGGGAAAACTCCGGCCAAAGTGAAGATTTTTGAAAACTCCGTTTCTGCCTGTTTGTGTGGACAGAGATAACTGGGGTTTTGTGTTTTAAAACGTCACTGCGCCAAAAAATATGAATCTGCCCTGACGTCAAACGTGCGACGTTTGTTTAGGCGACTGCAAAAGCCAGAGCCAGAGCCAGAGCCAGAGCCAGAGCCAGAGCCAGAGCCAGAGCCAGAGCCAGAGCCAGAGCCAGAGCCAGAGCCAGAGCCAGAGCCAGAGCCAGAGCCAGAGCCAGAGCCAGAGCCAGAGCCAGAGCCAGAGCCAGAGCCAGAGCCAGAGCCAAAGCCAGAGCCAGAGCCAAAGCCAGAGCCAGAGCCAGAGCCAGAGCCAAAGCCAGAGCCAAAGCCAGAGCCAGAGCCAGAGCCAGAGCCAGAGCCAGAGCCAGAGCCAAAGCCAGAGCCAGAGCCAGAGCCAGAGCCAGAGCCAAAGCCAGAGCCAAAGCCAAAGCCAAAGCAGAATATGGACCGGAGTCGTGTCTTCAGAGCTGTGGGAGCATTCATTATTGTGCAGGTGCTTTGTACATGTTTAATTGCAGAAGTCCAACTACTGCTCCAAGAGCAATAAGATAAGTTTAGGCGGAAGTGACGGTGAAGTGATGGAAATAACGCCATCTACAGGTCTGGAATGTGTATGAATGTGGTTGAAAACGCAGATGTTCGGTTATGTGTGGAAGGTAAGAGGAGGTGGTGTGGATAAAACTATTTTTATAAACGGAGGGGGGGAAATGTTCGGTTTTACAAATCCCCGGCTCCGTGTGGACACGGCCTCAGTCTGCGCCTAAACAGAGTTTGTGTTTGTTGTGGGAAACATTTGTTCTGGTGTCGGCTGTAATCTGAGGGACATTTTTTTGCTTTCTGGTCATTAACACACAGGGTTTTCTGCATTTTGACAAAACAAATGACACTTTCTGCTCCTCTTTACTGTTAGCGGGGACCAGATTAGTCAAAAATGGTTTTAGTCCTGATTTATTGACCCGATGTGGTCCTGGTTTAGTCTTAGTTCAGTCCTGGTTTAGATCCGATTGGTCATAAACAGAGACACTGGGACATTTCTTGTATAAAACTGGGACAAGGTTTTGCATAAATCTGCTGGGACAGGAGGACACGGGGCTCAGAACTGGAACTGTCCTGGAGAAACAGGGACGTCTGGTCACTCGAAACAGAAAGCGGCTTTATTAGACTTTAATCTGTGTTTTATTTGAACACAATCGGACCATAAAGAGTGGATTTAGCTGGAATAAAATGACAATCACCCAAATCACTCTCACCTTCTACCTGAAAATCAAACACTTAAACATGAAATCAAACCCTTAAAAACGTGTCCTTTAAACCCATTTTTTCGTCCCCCGGCGCCACGTCAGCTCCAAGTATCACAGAGAAGCTCGAGACATTCGGTTTAGAGCCACTTCCTGTGTTTTTCTGCCTCTTAACTGATGTGAAACTATGATAAATAAAAAATAAAAATCCCCACAGAAAAACATGAAAACCTCTCATACGCACTTGAAGCAAAACAATATGTGAATAAATGTCAGATAAAGCCTGATTGGGTCACATTTTAAGCATAGCCATAACATCTCCACGGCGATAAGGAGGTGGTGGACTTTACCTCTTATCTCTCGCTCTAAAAAAACCCGGCGCATTCCTCCTTTATCTTGTTTACAGCCAGGTTTTCCTGCGATATTCGGCGATAAATCCCCTCCGAACGCACGTCGCCGTCCTGGACCTGCGTGCGTTTGGCCTGGCGGGGCATCAGGGCTTTTTATCGCGCCGCCTCTGTAGAAATATGACACTGGATGAGATGCTGTTGGACAGGCTCTTCCTCCTCTTTCACGCCTCACATCCCTCCTCCTCCTCCTCCCGGAGCCGCTCACCCGGCCGTGTCCTTCCTCTTGATTTGAGCGTCGATCTGTCTCCGGCTCTGAAATATTCATGTGAGCCGAGGTGGAGGGATTTAAAGCCCCAATGTGTCACTTTTCCACAGCGGGGGTGGAACCTGCACTGCAAAAAAAGGATTTTCTAGCACAGTTAAAGTGACTTGAATTAAGCAGATTCATCTTAAAAGATCAATTTAAAGATTTTTGGACTTGTTTCAAGATATTTCATCCTGATTTATCTTATCGACATTTCAGGAAATGCAGTTTAAATGTGAATGATTTCATTGTATTTGGTCAAATGTAAAGATAATGTGAACGCTCAAAAGCTTTTTAAATCAAGGATAAATAAACTCAAAATAAGGGGAAAAATCTGGCCATAAATACTTGAAACTCGTGTTTTCTGCTTAGAACAAGATTCAGATTTCGTCTTGTTTTAAGAAAACTTGATAAGTGAAAATTTCTTACTGCACTGGCAGAAAATTTCACTTAAAATAGGACATTTTTACCTCTAAATTGGTGTTTTTTCTTATTTTTTGACAGGGCTTTTTTGCAGTGTGTGTAACGCTGTGACCGGAATGTTCCACAGTGTGACATTAAGCTGATGTATCCGGATCCGGCTTTTATTTAATTAAGTGTTAAAGGACTTTCTTACTGAGCAGCGTCGCCTCTCCACAGATCTGACCTGCAGCACCTGTTTGTCTTCAGAATCAGAAACAGGTTCACAACATTAGGAAACTGCTGCAGTATTTGGAGCGTAGTCCTGGTTTAGTCCTGGTTTAGTCCTGGTTTAGTCCTGGTTTAGTCCTGGTTTAGTCTTAGTTTAGACCTGATGTAGTCCTGGTTTAGTCCTGGTTCAGTCCTGGTTTAGTCTTAGTTTAGTCCTGGTTTAGTCCTGGTTTAGTCCTGGTTTAGACCTGGTTTAGACCTGGTTTAGACCTGGTTTAGTCCTGGTTTAGTCCTGGTTTAGTCCTGGTTTAGTCCTGGTTTAGACCTGGTTTAGTCCTGGTTTAGTCCTGGTTTAGTCCTGGTTTAGTCCTGGTTTAGACCTGATGTAGTCCTGGTTTAGACCTGGTTTAGTCCTGGTTTAGTCCTAGTTTAGTCCTAATTTAGTCGTAATTTAGTCCTGGTTTAGACCTGGTTTAATCCTGGTTTAGTCCTAGTTTAGTCCTAATTTAGTCCTGGTTTAGACCTGGTTTAGACCTGGTTTAGACCTGGTTTAGTCCTGGTTTAGTCCTGGTTTAGTCCTGGTTTAGTCCTGGTTTAGACCTGGTTTAGTCCTGGTTTAGTCCTGGTTTAGTCCTAGTTTAGTCCTGGTTTAGACCTGGTTTAGACCTGGTTTAGACCTGGTTTAGTCCTGGTTTAGTCCTGGTTTAGTCCTGGTTTAGACCTGGTTTAGTCCTGGTTTAGTCCTGGTTTAGTCCTGGTGTAGTCCTGGTTTAGACCTGGTTTAGACCTGGTTTAGTCCTGGTTTAGTCCTGGTTTAGTCCTGGTTTAGTCCTGGTTTAGTCCTGGTTTAGTCCTGGTTCAGTCCTGGTTTAGTCTTAGTTTAGTCCTGGTTTAGTCCTGATTTAGTCCTGGTTTAGTCCTGGTTTAGTCCTGGTTTAGTCCTGGTTCAGGTCTGGTTTAGTCCTGGTTCAGTCCTGGTTCAGTCTTAGTTTAGTCCTGGTTTGGTCCAGTGACAAACAAGTGCAATAAATCAAATAAAATAAAGTAGAAAACAATAAACTCTATAATTTACAAAATGTCGAGAACATCAGAGTGTAAATGTGCAGCTAAAGATCAGATTTAAGAGACTGAGGAACATTCAGGACGTCAACATGGGGCAAATCTGCAGAAAAGAAATTAATTACAGGACGTCATCGGCCGAAAATAAAACTGCAAATATCTGAAGAAGCAGAATCGCACAAATGGAACTTTTTGCAGCACAAACGACACAGTTTCTGTAGGTTTGAGTTTGATGAGCGACTTGTTTGTTCTTGTTTCCATGGAAACACCTGGAGCTTCACTGGCTCATGTTTCTCTTCACTGTTTCATGTAATGAGCTGATCTGTCAGGTCCTTATTGCAAACGAGGTTTTTCTGAATGAACTCAACTGGTAAAATACTGAATAATAAAATAAAAGAATAAAGTTTCATAAATCCTGTGGTTGGTGTAAAAAGCTCCTGAGTCATGATTTGAAGCTTCATAAATGAGGCCCGGTGAGTTTTGGAGGTGGTAACAACATTCTAACGCAGCTTAAAGCTCACAGGAGTCACTTTTATGTAATATGGACCTAAGAAGATTAAAAACCTGCTCAGGGTTAATCAGGAACGGAAAGAGGCGACTGGACCTCTGAGCTCTGCCCTGAAAAACTGAAAAACTGCAAAATGAATAAATAAACAGAAGTGAGGAGCGTTTACAGAGGAAGAGTGGGACTGGAGTCTTATCAGTTTAACCCTCTGACGGCAGGATTTAGTCACATGACCCTGGAGACAGGAGCAGGACAGGAGCAGCCAGGCGCCAAAACCCATTTCTGCCTTTAAAACCCGTCTTATCTCCTCTCCCTCCATCCCTCCTCCTCCTCCTCCTCTCTGTCAGTCTCTCCTCTTTCTCTCTCCCTTCCTGTACAGGTGCTGTCGGGTATATAACCGTATATATATATATATATATATATATATATATATATATATATATATATATATATATATATATATATATATATCCAGGATGAAACATCCAAGCGCCACAAGTACATCAGTGACAAGGCCCAGACTGATGACGCTCAGAGAATGTCTCAGACAGTGGGGCAGAGGAAGAGGTGCTGGAGGGACCATCATGGCAGGACAAACCCCTACATGGGGCGAACCACCGAAACATAACTGAAGTGGCTGATATCAAGAAATCCTACCAATGGCTGGAGAGGGCTGGTCTGAAGGACAGCACAGAGGCACTCATCCTGGCTGCACAGGAGCCTTGAGCACCCGAGCAATAGAGGCCCAGATCTACCACACCAGACAAGACCCAAGGTGTAGGTTGTGCAAAGAAGTGCCTGAGACAGTCCAGCACATAACTGCAGGTGTCAGATGCTGCAGGGAAAGCGACATGGAGCGACATAACCAAGTAGCGGGCATAGTGTACAGAAACATCTGTGCAGAGTACGGGCTGGAAACCCCAGGATCAAGGTGGGAAACACCTCCAAAGGTTGTGGAGAATGAGCCAAGATCCTGTGGGACTTCCAAATACAGACTGACAGAATGGTGATGAACCAACCAGACATCGTGGTTCTGGATAAGCGGGAGAACCAAGCCGTGGTGGTGACATTGCAATACCGAGCGATGGCAATGTCAGGAAAAAGGAACACGAGAAACTAGAGAAATACCAGGGGCTCAAAGAAGAGCTGGAGAGGGTCTGGAAGGTGAAAGCATCGGTGGTGCCTGTGGTGATCGGAGCACTCGGGGCCGTGACCCCCAAACTAGAGGAGTGGTTGCAGCAGATCCCAGGAAGGACAACAGACATCTCAGTCCAGAAAAGTGCAGTACTGGGAACAGCAAAGATACTGCGCAGAACTCTCAAGCTCCCAGGCCTCTGGTAGAACCCGAGCTGATGAGGGTGAGAGACCAACCACCGTGGAAGGTGAGAAATGCGCGTTTATATATATATATATATATATATATATATATAAAACTGTGCAGAACTTTCTAACAGTAAAAGACAGAAACGTCCTTTTCCCCTCTGAAAGTGCAGACATAGAGGTTTCCGTACATTTCTGCGGCTTTATCCTACGTCACACTCACGCTGTGTGATGACGGGAGCAAAACGAGTGTCCAACAGGAACTTTGTTTTCCCCAAACTCATGCGCTCCGTCCATTTTGATGGAGCCAAACTTTGCCAAAGAGTGAAGTGAGTCAAGATGGTCGACTCCTCTGACTGTGTGTGTTTATAACGAGGGAAAAAGTCGCTCTAAGTGGAGTTAATTCTCACACACATGGAAAATGACACATCTTGGTGTGTGTAATTGTGCATCTCTTTCTATTTTTATTTAAAGGTTTATTTCAGTCCAAATGAACAAATCCAAATGTAATTTCCACCCTGGAAATGCAGAAGTGCTGTGGCTCTGGCCCTGGACCTGACAGGAGCTGTTTCCAGGACTGGACCAGGAAAGTCATGGAGCCACTGCACTTTTTTTGTTTTTAGGGCAATAAGGAGATTTTTAATTTACTTACAGACTTGAGATTTTGCATTTTTGTAGCTCAGGCCCTAAATTAAGCATTTTTATGTCCAAAAAGTTGTTTCTACAGGTTTGTTGTGGGTTTTGTATAAAAGAGTGAATTTTATTTTCTGTTTTTTTCATCTCTATTTCTGGTCCTGTAGCTTTTCTCACAGCCTCATGACACAACTACAGCAGCAGATTGTGAAATAACAGGTTGGACTGAACAAAAGGAGGTAGAACACTTCATTAGGGGTAAAAGGGGCAGTTTTAAAAGCAACATTAAGAAAAAAATCCAGGAGAGGAGAAATGTACTAAAATCGCCCTCAGGTCTTCAGGGGATAAAGCAAAGTGATCCAGTCTCCATGGAGACGAGCAGGAGGCGGGAAAGTTACAGAGTGCAGCTTTAAAGTTGTCAGATTGTCACTTCTGCACTCGTTTATCGCGGCTCCATCAGGGGCTGCGCCGTCTGTAAACACCCACTTAGCACTCGCCTCCTCCTCTTCTTCTTTATTCTCTCTTTCTCCAACACCCCCTGATAATTACCTCTCCTCCTCTTCTCTCTCTCTCCTCCTCTTCTCTCTCTCTCCTCCTCTTCTCTCTCTCTCCTCCTCTTCTCTCTCTCTCCTCCTCTTCTCTCTCTCCTCCTCCTCTTCTCTCTCTCCTCCTCACCGGCGTCTACAGGGGGTCAGTGTGGACCCCCCTCAGCTCCGCCCCCTCCTGGCGCCGCCACGTTCCAGCGGAGAAAAGGGAAACGAGCTGAGCCGAGCACAAATGTCTGTTCTGTTTCCGAGTCTGGGGCGCACCGTTCTGCACCGGACCGGATTGTTGTCAACTGTCGATCATCGGTCAGCTGTCAATCACTGCTCCAGAGCCCGCCCCCTCCACACCCGCTCCCCCGAACCCGCTGGGCGTCACCGTCTGGAGGATTTTTCTGATTTTGTTTAGGGCCGGAGTAAAGCTTTAAAGGAACAACAGTAAAATCACCATGGACACAAAGAAAGTTTATTTATTACCCTCCAGGACACTCAAAGAACTATAAGCAATATATCTGTACTGGGGCATGACAAATGAAACTAAAATGCATTTAAAAACCCCGTAGCGTCCCTTTAAATCCATTTGCCGGTGCTTCAGATGCAGAGTGAGTCCTGCTGTGGCTCTGGCTGCAGAGAAAGTCCCTCAGATGAGTATTGATCTGCTCCATCTGCCAAACAGACTGGATTAGCCCCAAACACTGGACACTTAGGGCCCTTAAACCAGGTATCTGCCACCAGCACAATTATAGGCTCTTTACAATCAATACACTGTAAACCAGGATCAATGCGGTCTGCAGAGCCGAGGGGGAGGAGGAGCGGGGGAGGCACACAAACACACAACAAAAACACACAAGTAATCCAGAAACACACAAATGCACTCCAGAAACACACAAATGCACTCCAGAAACACACAAATGTACTCCAGAAACACACAAATGCACTCCAGAAACACACAAATGTACTCCAGAAACACACAAATGCACTCCAGAAACACACAAATGCACTCCAGAAACACACAAATGCACTCCAGAAACACACAAATGTACTCCAGAAACACACAAATGCACTCCAGAAACACACAAATGCACTCCAGAAACACACAAATGTACTCCAGAAACACACAAATGTACTCCAGAAACACACAAATGCACTCCAGAAACACACAAATGTACTCCAAAAACACACAAATGCACTCCAAAAACACACAAATGTACTCCAGAAACACACAAATGCACTCCAGAAACACACAAATGCACTCCAGAAACACACAAATGTACTCCAAAAACACACAAATGCACTCCAAAAACACACAAATGTACTCCAGAAACACACAAATGCACTCCAAAAACACACAAATGCACTCCAGACACACAAATGTACTCCAGAAACACACAAATGCACTCCAGAAACACACAAATGTACTCCAGAAACACACAAATGCACTCCAGAAACACACAAATTACTCCAGAAACACACAAATGTACTCCAGAAACACACAAATGTACTCCAGAAACACACAAATGCACTCCAGAAACACACAAATGTACTCCAGAAACACACAAATGTACTACAAAACACACAAATGTACTCCAGAAACACACAAATGTAATCCAGAAACACACAAATGTAATCCAGAAATACACAAATGCACTCCACAAACACACAAATGTACTCCAGAAACACACAAATGTACTCCAGAAACACACAAATGCACTCCAGAAACACACAAATGTACTCCAAAAACACACAAATGTAATCCAGAAACACACAAATGTACTACAAAACACACAAATGTAATCCAGAAACACACAAATGTAATCCAGAAACACACAAATGCACTCCAGAAACACACAAATGTACTACAAAACACACAAATGCACTTCAGAAACACACAAATGTACTTCAAAAACACACAAATGTACTTCAAAAACACACAAATGCACTCCAAAAACACACAAATGCACTCCAGACACACAAATGTACTCCAGAAACACACAAATGTACTACAAAAACACACAAATGCACTTCAGAAACACACAAATGTAATCCAGAAACACACAAATGTACTCCAGAAACACACAAATGTAATCCAGAAACACACAAATGTACTACAAAAACACACAAATGTACTCCAGAAACACACAAATGTACTACAAAAATACACAAATGTACTCCAGAAACACACAAATGTACTACAAAAACACACAAATGTACTCCAGAAACACACAAATGTAATCCAGAAACACACAAATGTACTCCAGAAACACACAAATGTACTCCAGAAACACACAAATGTACTCCAGAAACACACAAATGTAATCCAGAAACACACAAATGTAATCCAGAAACACAAATGCACTCCAGAAACACACAAATGTACTACAAAAACACACAAATGCACTTCAGAAACACACAAATGTACTTCAAAAACACACAAATGTACTTCAAAAACACACAAATGTAATCCAGAAACACACAAATGTAATCCAGAAACACACAAATGTACTCCAGAAACACACAAATGCACTCCAGATACACACAAATGCACTCCAGAAACACACAAATGCACTCCAGACACACACAAATGCACTCCAAAAACACACAAATGCACTCCAGACACACACAAGTAATCCAGAAACACACAAATGCACACCAGAAACACACAAATGCACTCCAGACACACACAAGTAATCCAGAAACACACAAATGCACTCCAGAAACACACAAATGCACTCCAGACACACACAAGTAATCCAGAAACACACAAATGCACACCAGAAACACACAAATGCACTCCAGACACACACAAGTAATCCAGAAACACACAAATGCACTCCAGACACACACAAATGCACTCCAGAAACACACAAATGCACTCCAGAAACACACAAATGCACTCCAGAAACACACAAATGCACTCCAGACACACACAAATGTACTCCAGAAACACACAAATGTACTACAAAAACACACAAATGCACTTCAGAAACACACAAATGTACTTCAAAAACACACAAATCGACTCCAAAAACACACAAATGCACTCCAGACACACACAAATGCACTCCAGAAACACACAAATGCACTCCAGAAACACACAAATGCACTCCAGAAACACACAAATGCACTCCAGAAACACACAAATGCACTCCAGACACACACAAATGCACTCCAAAAACACACAAATCCACTTCAAAAACACACAAATGTACTTCAAAAACACACAAATGCACTCCAGAAACACACAAATGCACTCCAGAAACACACAAATGCACTCCAGACACACACAAATGCACTCCAGACACACACAAATGCACTCCAGAAACACACAAATGCACTCCAGACACACACAAATGTACTCCAGAAACACACAAATGCACTCCAGAAACACACAAATGCACTCCAGAAACACACAAATGCACTCCAGACACACACAAATGCACTCCAGAAACACACAAATGAACTACAAAACACACAAATAACTCCAAAAACACACAAATGCACTCCAGACACACACAAATGCACTCCAGACACACACAAATGTACTTCAAAAACACACAAATGTACTTCAAAAACACACAAATGTACTTCAAAACACACAAATGCACTCCAGAAACACACAAATGCACTCCAGACACACACAAATGCACTCCAGAAACACACAAATGCACACCAGAAACACACAAATGCACTCCAGAAACACACAAATAACTCCAA
This sequence comes from Odontamblyopus rebecca, assembly GCA_030686955.1. NCBI lineage: Eukaryota > Metazoa > Chordata > Actinopteri > Gobiiformes > Gobiidae > Odontamblyopus > Odontamblyopus rebecca. The sequence continues at coordinate 2,021,043 of CM060661.1, read as the reverse complement.
AAACACACAAATCCACTTCAAAAACACACAAATGTACTCCAGAAACACACAAATGCACTCCAGAAACACACAAATGCACACCAGAAACACACAAATGCACTCCAGACACACACAAGTAATCCAGAAACACACAAATGCACTCCAGACACACACAAATGCACTCCAGAAACACACAAATGCACTCCAGAAACACACAAATGATCACCAAACACACAAAAGACCACAAGAGACACACAAATGTACTCCAGAAACACACAAATGCACTCCAGAAACACACAAATGCACTCCAGAAACACAAATAACTCCAAAAACACACAAATCCACTTCAAAAACACACAAATGCACTCCAGAAACACACAAATGCACTTCAGAAACACACAAATGCACTCCAGAAACACACAAATGCACTCCAGAAACACACAAATGCACTCCAGAAACACACAAATGCACTCCAGAAACACACAAATGCACTCCAGAAACACACAAATGCACTCCAGACACACACAAATGCACTCCAGACACACACAAATGCACTCCAGACACACACAAATACACAACAAACACACAAAAAAACACAACACACACACAAATGCACTCCAGAAACACACAAATAACTCCAAAAACACACAAATCCACTTCAAAAACACACAAATGTACTCCAGACACACACAAATAACTCCAAAAACACACAAATGCACTCCAGAAACACACAAATGCACTCCAGACACACACAAATAACTCCAAAAACACACAAATGCACTCCAGAAACACACAAATGCACTCCAGAAACACACAAATGCACTCCAGAAACACACAAATGCACTCCAGAAACACACAAATGCACTCCAGACACACACAAATGCACTCCAGAAACACACAAATGCACTCCAGAAACACACAAATGCACTCCAGAAACACACAAATGCACTCCAGACACACACAAATAACTCCAAAAACACACAAATGTACTTCAGAAACACACAAATACACTACAAAATGCACTCTTTCACCTCTTTTACCTCTTTTACGTAGACAAACGGTTACTTAAACGTTCTGTATGTTGTATCTGTGTATAAGCAGCTCCGGAGGTCAGAATAAGTCTGAGCTCTGTCGGCATCTAATTATAAACAGTTTTATTATCTGACTCAGGAAGTACACAGTAGCATGCTGGTCGTTTTCTCATTTTTAAGACAAGTACACCACCTTTATCTATTTAGTTTTTCCTGTGGACCAAAACCATGTTAAATATAAGGTGGTGTCGCAGTACTCGAGACCGGTCTGTTTTACAGTCTCGGTCTTGTCTTGGACTCGACCACATTTGGACTCGGTCTCGTCTCGGTCTCGTCTCGGTCTCGTCTCGGTCTCGTCTCGGTCTCGTCTCGGTCTCGTCTCGGTCTTGTCTCGGTCTCTGTGTCTGACACTCGACTAGTGATAAACTGGAGATAGATTTATAAAAAACGTTGATATATTTGTGCCAAAATAACTGTAAAATACAAATTAAATATTGAATATGACAAAAATGGTCTGGATTTGGTCTCGATGGGCCGTGGTCTCGGGTTTGTCTCGGCCTTTAATAATAATAATAATGCATCAGTTTTATACAGCGCTTTTCAGGACCCTCAGAGACGCTTTACAGCTTTATTCATTCACTCCAGACCCGGTGGTGTAAACTACTATTGTAGCCACAGCTGCCCTGGGGCAGACTGACAGAAGCGAGGCTCCAATCTGCACCATCGGCCCCTCCGACCACCACCACCATCACACACACCACTTTCATACTAGGCAATGTGGGTGATGTGTCTTGCCTAAAGACACTACGACAGTTTTTGGCGACTGGAGCCCCACTGGACCTGGAATTCCCAGTGTCTCCCATCCAAGTACTAACCAGGCCCTGCCCTGCTTAGCTTCTGAGATCTGACGGGATCAGGCTTTGACGAGCCGGTATGGCCACATAATTTTACTGAGACTTTAAAAGTCTCGGTCTTGTCCTGGTCTCGTCCTGGTCTTGGTCTCGATTAGTCTTGACTACAACACTAGTCTGAGATAAGATAAAAGAACCTTGAATTGTCCCAAAAAGGGGAAGTGTCAGTGTTCCAGCTCCGGGTGAAGCCTCTTCCCGTCCACATCCCTGTTTTAGCAGAGCCGTCGCTTACCAACGCTGTCAATCAAACCTTTTGCAGGAAAAAAGGCATCGGGTCGGTCTGTTATTAATGTTCAGACCCTAATTTATGGACAAAGTAGTGAAATAAAAACACCAGAATCATGTAGAGTTGGGTTAATATGAACATTTTAAAACCAAAAAGACGAGACTGTCAGTTCCAGAGAGAGAACTGCAGAAAAGTTTGGCCAAAATGTCAGATACAAACACTTAAATCTATCAGAAAAGGACCTCAAAGTAGTGAAATGATCCGTCTGTGCAGCAAGATCATTTTACTTGACGAGTTTTCTTAAAATAAACGACCTCTAGATGAGAATGAAGCGTCTCTGGTCTAATGAGTCAACAGTAAATCTGAAAACAGGACGAATAACCTGGTAGAAGTTTTAAAATCTTGGTCAGATCAGAGAGATTTGCTCACTTCCTGTTTGGAACGAAGCGATTTGCAGGTTCGCCGTGTCCATTTAACAACACCGTGAAAGAGCCGAGCAAAGGAGGGAGGAGGTTAACAGGTTCTTGAGTGACGGAGGAGGGAGATAGAGAGCGATTATGGCCGAGCTCTGACAGAGGAGAGGTCCCCAGGGTGAGGTCAGGATTCCCCCTCCTCAGACCCTGACGTGTAATTCAGTTAAAGGCTCGTTCTTCAGGCCGGCGCGTCACAAACACTCCTCTACATCACCGTCGGGCGCTTTACTCTGGGACGTAGGACAGAGCGGAGCAGCAGATACGGCAGAGTTACTGTGTGTATATGAGCAGGGACCTTCCACAGCAACGACTCCACAAACGCTTTCACCGTAAACTGTGTAAAAGACGTCACCCGAAGAGTTCAGCTGCAGCCAAATGCCCTGCAAAAAAGCTTGGCCAAAAATTAAGATGAATAAACACTTAAAAATAAACACTTAAAGTTGAACTCAGGTACGTGTGAAGCTAAAGTCCATCACTAGAGGTGGTGGAATTCTGTCAGGAGCCAAAAAACAGCACAGATCAGTGTTTCCTCGGTGGAGATCTCACTGTGGCAGTGAGTCTGTCAAGGCAACAAACTAGTGCAGTGATGGGGGCAAGTTCTGAACTTCCACGTAAAACACCAATTTGCTTCAGACTGAAGAAGCTTAACTCCACTTTAACCCATCTGACAACAGCCACGAGTCTAACAAACCAAACGCTCTGCCTGGTTCACTCATTAGTGTCTGGAAACGTTAGAAAACAACTTTATAAGCACCTCACACTTCCCTCTGCTGATTTCCCACTGCACAGGCCAAAGCCCAAAAGACTCGATCGTCGACTCCAGAAGCAACAAGTGAAGATCGACTACTGACGGAGAAGAAGAGAAACTGAAAGCTGTTGAAAGAATCTGTGCCGTTATTTGGCTTCTGACAGAATTCCACCTCCTCTAGAAACAACTTTAGCTTCAGACGTGTCCAAATTCCACTTTAAATCTATCAGAAAATGACTTAGAAGTAGTGAAATTATGTCCATGCAGCGAGATAATTTCTCTTAACAACAAGTTCTCTTAAAATAAATGACCTCTAGACTAGAATAACGCGTCTCAGAACTACTGAGTCGATAATAAATCTGAAAACAAGATGAAAAACCTGATGTAAGTTTTAAAATCTTGGCCAGATCAGAGACAGAAACGAACAAAAACTCAGAGTTAAAGCGGCTCATCTGCAGCCAGGACCATATCTGGACATGTGTGAAACCAAAGAGCCAATCAGGAGGGAGGTTGTTACTCGCTGGTTTCTCAGGGGGCGTCGGCATAACAACCGCGGTGAAACAAGACGCCCGATTTGTCTGTTTTTAATGCTCATATTTTGATTTATAGACAAAATTGTGAAATCTGAAGTGTTAATTTGTTCATTTTTGAGTTGATTTTAATATTTTATGGTTTGTTTTTAAAGCTCTGAGTGGACTGAACCCACAGTACGTCCACCTCCCCCTTCTCTGCCTCTCCTCTTCTCCTCAGTCCATCCTCTCCTCCTCCATTATCTGTTTCTCCTCTTCTCTCCTCCTCCTCCTCTCACCCCTTCCCCCTCTCCTCCTCTGCTCTAGTCTTTATCACGGCTTTTCTCCACTTCACTTCTTTCTGCAGACCCTCGGAGCAGAAAATGGAGCCGAGTGGAGCCGGCAGCAGATAAAAGTCTCTCACACACAGTTATGTCCAGTCACAGCTTCAGTGTGTCCCTGTTTTTATTTAGAAATATTAAACGCTCACATTTTTATGCAGCGTTTTCACACTCAGAGGCTTTACAACAAGGAACAGCTCACACATTCATGCACCAGAGTAAACAGACACTGGAGGTGAGGCGGTTAAAGCTGAACTCCGGCACATTTGAAGCTAAAGTCGTTTCTAGAGGAGGTGAATTCTGTCAGAAGCCAAAAAACGGCACAGATCAGTGTTTCCTCGGTGGAGATCTCACTGTGGCAGTGAGTCTGTCAAGGCAACAAACTAGTGCAGTGATGGGGGCAAGTTCTGAACTAGTGTAGAGATGGGGGCAAGTTCTTAACTTCCACGTGAAACACCAATTTGCTTCAGACTGAAGAAGCTTAACTCCACTTTAACCCATCTGACAACAGCCACGAGTCTAACAAACCAAACGCTCTGCCTGGTTCACTCATTAGTGTCTGGAAATGTTAGAAAACATCTTTATAAACACCTCACACTTCCCTCTGCTGATTTCCCACTGCACAGACCAAAGCCCAAAAGACTCGATCACCGATGTCGTTTCTAATCCTGTTTATTTACGAGTGAATCATATTTATTTTTTTTAAACACTAAAAAACACATTTCCTGAACCATTTTCTTTCAACAACTTTCAGTTTCTCTTCTTGTTGCTTCTGTCGTTCGAGCCTCTTTCTGCTGCCGGAGTCGACAGTCGAGTCTTCTGGGCTTTGGCCTGTGCAGAGGGAAATCGACACGAGGGACTCCCAGACTTCCCTCACCCCAGACACTTCCTCCAGAGGGACCCTGAGACGTTCCCAGGCCGAGAGACATGGTTCCTCCAGCGTGTCCCGGGCCTCCTCCCGATGGGACAGGCTGGAAAAAAACTATTTAAGTAAAATGATAAAAGCACCTGTTTAAAAATGTACTTTAGGAGTAGAAATTAAAAGCATTTTGCAGAGATTTTTGGCACAATTAAGGCATCAAATGTGATGATTTTGATCAAGAATTTTGCTGATTTTAAGTGATTCAATCAATTTCAAATTTTTTCTTGCTCTTCTGGTGTTTTTGTGTGTTCGATTTGCTCAAAGTTCGGACGTTCACTCAAATTAAATGAGCTAAAAATGAGTCTCGGGCTTTTCAGCAGGACTCGAACCGTAGAGAAATGTACTTTTTACTTTTCAGTCGCATCGTGGAGCAGAAAGTAAAGCACAGATGCTTGAAAAATTGAAGACGTGTAGAAAAGATGCACAAAAACTGAATGAACCTCGTTATTATTATTAAACCTGCCGTAAAACTGTGACGAAACGACAGCTCCAAAAAGCAGTTCCCTTTTGTTTATTCGTGCTTTGTTTCGTGGACACTCCCGGGAATCACAGAGACACGAACCAGAAATCAGAGCGAAAGAAGAAAACAGAAAGTGCAGCACCTTGTTTTTCTCCTCCGGTCGGCGACGCCATAAAAACACGTCGTAATCAAACGAGCAGATTTACGGGAATCTGGTTCAGATCTGCACGCCGCTAATCCAGACGTAGCCTCCAATCCCGTAAATCCCAGTTAGGAAGATTAGCCCCAGATTAGCCACGTAGCCGCGCATATTTAGCTGATTAAAGGCCCCGGTGCGGAGTCTGTTCGGGGAGCGGTGCGTTCAGGGGCCCGGTCAGGAGCCGGGACACAGCGGCGCTCGTTTCTGTGTTCGAGGACAATAATGGAGATTAGTGCAAAACAGGATTAAGGCAGCGCCGGGGTTTAAATGTGTGAACGTGTTTATTCTGGTTCATGTGGAGGTTTAAACGCCACAGCGGAAAGTAACTAATTACACTCACAGTACTGTAATTAAGTAGATTTAGTGGACTTTTCTGTTTTGTTTTTGACATTTAATAAACAACGACCGTCCCCAGAATAAGAAATCAGACATTAGGTTAAACAGCATTTCAAGCATTTTTGTCTGTATAATGTCTCAGAGGCCCTAATCTACCATATTATAGAGTTAAACAATACTAATAACATTAATAATAATAATAATGATAATAATAAAAGTAAAAGCCACTGAACCTTCACACGGACAAAAAAATAAAAAAAATCACCAAATTGTAGGAAGGTGAAAAAGGAGAATATCACAAAGACCTTTGTATAACTGAGATTTAAATAGTTTAAATGACTTCTTTTAATCATTTTGGATTTAAGGCAAAACTATTAGAGCTCCAGACTGTCCCTGTGAACGTCTGTGTCACAGAATCATTTTAGAAGTAAAACCAACATTACATTTGAAGGATTTATGTCTGAGCAGCAGTGAGTTGTTCTTCCTGACAGAAGCTCGACAGCGGCGACTGATATATGAGAAAATAGAACCTCAACATGAGACGATTCAGGCGATGAGTTTTATTTCACACGTTATTCTCTGGACACAGACGTTCACAGGGACAGTCTGCAGTTCTAATAGTTTCCTCGGGTCTGTGGAGTGGGTCAGACTGTTTTTAGTGGCAGGACGACTGTGGCCATTGACCTGCACTAGCCCAGCACCAGCACCTCTGCAAATACAAGGACTGGAGGAAGAGTTAAACAAGTGTCTCCACACGTCTCCAACACTCTGGATCAGGAGGAAATGAGGCTCTATGTCCCTTTAAACCTTTAAACAGGTAAAGGGGCAACAGGAGGTCAAAAAGCCGTTTGGCTCCACTCTCCCATGATGCACCTGGACTCGTCTTAAATAAGGAGCCATAGAAAAAACAACTTAGTGCAGCTGACGATACTGTCAGTGTGTCTGTTTTCATGGGCCTAAAATTATTATTATTTTCCCCGTTCAGGTGTTAAGATGTAATTCACTTCCATATATTTTATTTTATTAGTAAAAATGTTCATGAGGCCTTTTACTTTGCTCGAAAAAAGAGAAAGACGACAGAAACGAAAGAGAAAAAATGTCCAAAATGCGACTTAAGCACCGCTGGAGATGAACTGACGAACACGGAGAATCGACTGTTTGTATTTTGTGTTTATTTACAGGTCATTTATGCAAATCTGAGACATTTTTAGTTTTCACTGTGTTGAAGTTGGTGAATGAGAATAAATGTTACAGACGATCATCAGTGCAGAGCCTAAACTTATGATGAACATGAGCGATAACTGAAAGAAGAAGAAGTAAATAATCAACACATACTCAGGTGAACATAAATAATGAGAAGAATCCGACGTTTTAACTCCAACGAAACAGGAAGAATTATCACAGTAATGAAAATATTACAAAAATGACAAAACATGGGCCTTTTTTCAGCCCAAATTTGTGCTTCATCGTGTTTAGTTTTCATCCTCCTTTCCTCCGCCCTCTCACTCTCTCGCTCTCTCGCTCTCTCGCTCTTTCCAAAATATTAACGATAATTAGAGACGAGATTAAACGTTGTCGTACAAATGTTCCGAGCTGCTGCTCGTTCTGTCTGACGGATCAGGACGTGTCTCCTCTCCTCCCTCTTCTCCTCTTTTCTCTCTCTTCCTCCCTCATCCTTCCATCCTTCCTCCCTCTCCTCTCTCTTCTGTTTTTCTTCCGCTTCATCCATTCCTCTCTCGCCATTCTCTCCAACTTCTTCCTCTCTCTTTCTTTCTTTTCCTTCTCTTCTGCATCGTCACTTCTTCACATCCTCTCTCTTCTCCATCTCTCTCTCCCTCTGTCTCTTTCTTTCTTTCTCGCTCCCTAATCCTCCTTCTTTTATTCTCTCTCCTCTTCCTCTTTTCTTTCTCTTCTTCATCTCTCATCTCCTCTCTTCACCCTCTCCCTCCTCCTCCTCCTCTCCATCTTTCTCGCTCCCTCTCTCTCTCTGTCCTTCCCCTTCCTTTCTCCCTCTCTTTATCTTTCTTTCCTCAATCCCACTCTTTCTCCCTTTATTCCACCCCTCTCCCTTCTCTTTTCACTTTCTCTCTTTCGTTGTCTTTTCTCTCTTCACCCTCTCCCTCCATTTATCTCTCTCCCTCTCCTCTATTTTTCTTCTGTTTTTCTTCCTCTTCATCCCTCATTCTCTCATCATTCTCTCCAGCTTCTCTGTCTCTTCTCTCTCCCCCTCTTTTCTTTCCCTTCTTCATCCTCACTTCCATCCCTCGCGTCCTTTCTCTACCTCTTTCTCCCTCACTGGTCCTTCTCCCTTCACCCTCTCCATCCATTTATCTCTCCCCCTCTCCATCTCTCTCTGCATCCTTTCTGCCTCTCTCCGTCCTGCCCCTCTCCTTCCCTCTCTTCCTTTCTCTCTCTCTATCCTTCCCCTTCCTTTCTCCCTCCTTTTATCTTTCTTTCCTCACTCTCCCTCCCCCTTTATCTCCCCTCTTCCATCTCTCTGCATCCTCTCTTTCTCTGTCTCTCTCTCTCTACCCCTCCTTCTTTCTCTCTCCTCTTCCTCTTTTCTTTCTCTTCTTCATCCCTCTCCCTCTCTCTCCACTTTCCTCTTCCCTCCTCCCCTCTCCCACTCTTTTCCTTCCTTTATACTGCTCTTCTCTCCATCCTCACTTGCCCTCTCCCTCCTCCTCCTCCTCCTCTTTATCTTTCGTTCTTTCCTCAATCTCTCTCCCTTCCTCCTCTTTTTCCTCCACTCTCTCTCCCTTTATTCTTCCGCTCTCTTCGTCTTTCTTCCCTCGTTCGTTGTGGATAAATTCTTCGTGGACAGAATCTGTTCTTCGTCGTCTTGTTGGATGAGGATTTGGTGTTGGGGTCTGTGCTGAGCTAAAGGCTAAAGGCTAAAGGCTAAAGGCTAAAGGCTAAAGGCTAAAGGCGGCTGATAACGTGAAAACTACCACTTTGTGACATCACAAGGTGGAACAGAGCGTTATGGAGATGTAGACGGACTGATAATAAATCCAAACGTGTGTGAATGAAGCGAAACAGCTCCAGGTCCGTTTTCAGGACACGACTAAAACCTCACAAGAGCCAACGTTACGTAGAACCTTTTAGGCCTTTTAATGAGAGCAAAGCCGCCGCTCCACAGATCTGACCTGTAACTTGGTTTGGCAGTGTCACAGTGTCACCTGCTCGTCTCCATGAAGACAGAAGAAAGATTTAATTCCATTCTCACAAACAGGGCATAAACAGGTAAATTACATCTTATATTCTATATATTTTTGGCCGTTTTGCTCATAAGGGTCAATAAATATATCAGTTAATCCAGTTTGGAGATTCTCTTCACATTTCCAGTCTGTTCACCTGTTCTTCACCAGAGTCCAGAGAATCGCCCAAAACCCTCCGATAACTTCCAGTGTAAAATGTGAGTGTAGAAGACGGAGCAGAGGGAGGTGGGAACTTTTTGTGTAGTGTTCAGACAAACAGGATTAAGGATCTGAGTGATTTAAACTCAATAATCCGACTGTGCAGCGCCACGAAAACGCAAGAAATAAAATATGAAATAAAACGGTGATTCCAATGACTTTTCGGTCGTCTCTGAGGATCTCGTCATTCAGCGGCTCAGAGTCATTAGAGGCTCAATCCTCCGAACAGAATCTGCACTTTTGCTCACATGAACTCATCATGTTTAAAGGTCACTGTGTAACTTTTCTGCTGAAGGAGAAACCACCTGAATGAGGATTCTCGATATTTCAGTTCACAAACGAGAATCCAGCTTGGCCCTCGACAGGTGTGAAAGGCTCCGCCCCGAATCATTCAGACTGAACACGGACAGAAGACGGAGATAAAAACATTTCCAGCACCAAAATGTCTGGTTGTTCTGTGTGTGTTTGTCAGAATCGAAGTTCTACCGGTGGAATAAATCTTTAACTCAGGCTCTGTCCACATTAGAACGTATTCGAGTCGTTTTCGTTGCAGATGCAGAGTTCGTTCACACTGATCTGATGGAAAACAATCTGGAGCCGCAGCTCCCGCGGATTCGCCTGAGCACAGATCTGCTCCGGCGCCGTGTGGACGCCTGAAAACACTGATACACTGATGTATCTTCTTGGACCAGGTCACTGTGAGTTGCTCCTTCCTGAGTCGCTGGATTCATGACATCGCTCATGTGAAGCTACTGCGGAAAACAGTTTAAACAAACGCGAAACAGCGTCGGTCCACGAAAAGACGTTTTTCGCTCTTTGCATCTTCCACAGAACTACAGCCACTTCAGACGATGCTCTGCTCACCTGGTGTCGTGACACCAGCCGAGTCATGTGACCAGCGTTTCAGGCACATCGTTTATTGTTTTATTCTATCAATATGACAAAGTAAATGGGAGCCACAGTCAGTAGGAGCCGGAAGAGCCGCATGTGTTTGTCCCCTTTAAACCCGGGTGCAGGTTTATATTCTGATAAATAAACTCAGAGTCTAATGTTGGAGCTGAAGACAGAAGTCGAGCTGTGACATCAGGAGCAGGACTGACGCTCACATCGTCTCTACACAAACTTAAAACCACAGGATGATTTGAATAAGCACTGAAAAAAATCAGCTCCTTGTGCTGCTGATGCACTTTCCTGGAAAAGTCCAGAGAATCTGGATCTGTATAACAAACACAGAGAGCAACAGATGCACAGAAATGAAACTTAAAACCACACGGCTAATTTGCATAAACACTTTCAAATGTGGGAAAACTAAACAGAAAGTCGCCTAAATTATTGTCTCACTGGTTAAAAGAATTTGAGGACCAGATTTTCCCAGTTTTGCGGAGCAGGATTTGGTCTCTGGTCTCGAATAAACGTCTGGTCTGTGAAGTGACTGAAACAAACAAACGCACCGGTGACTCTTTAGTATTTGACAGTGTCCGTTTATATAAAGTCTACGATCAGTCCAGACTTAGATTCAGTTGGTGTAAAACGTGCAGAAGTGAAGAGCGTTTGTGCGTTTGTGGACAGGGCAGATGTTTGTGCTTTTTGTCTCAACTGAACATGACTAAAGTTTGTTTTTTTGCTTGTTCTGCTGTTGTGACGCTTCCACCGCTCAGATTAAAACATCATCGTGACGCTCTGTGTTTCCTGATCTTTCGGCCGTTTGATCATGTGCAGAACTCACTTCAGAGACACAGATGAAGCTGGTGTGAGGTCAGGAGCTCCACAATCTGGCATCTGTCTCACTTTTATTCAACTACAGGTTTTTATTGCTCAAAAAGATCTTAAAACATGAATTCTCCACAGATCTGACCTGTGATTGATGTTATAGCGTTCGACAGTACGGCATTAAAACTGTATGTCCTGTATGTCATTTTGAGGTGTTTTATTGATCAAAAATACTGAACACCAGAGGTCTCCAACCTTTTCCTTCAGTGAGCTCATTTTTAAGCAGCTTTTCTGTATTTTACCTAAACAAATGACAGTCAAAAATAGGGACAACAGGGACATTTCCGGTAAAAAACTGAGACAAATCAGTGGTTTTGGATAAATCTGCTGGGACAGAGGACACAGGGCTCAAAACTGGGCCTGTCCCGGGGAAATAGGGACGTCTGGTCACAAAAGCCTTAAAGTTAAACTCCAGCACGTTTGAAGTTAAAGTCCGTCACTAGAGGAGGTGGAATTCTGTCAGAAGCCAAAAAGACTCGATCACCGAGAGGATCGACTCCTGACGGTGAAGAAGAGAAACTGAAAGTTGTTGAAAGAAAATGGTTCGGGAATGTGTTTCTCATAAATAAACGGGATTAGAAACGACAACGGCGATCGAGTCTTTTGGGCTTTGGCCTGTGCAGTGGGAAATCAGCAGAGGGAAGTGTGAGGTGTTTATAAAGTTGTTTTCTAACGTTTCCAGACACTAATGAGTGAACCAGGCAGAGCGTTTGGTTTGTTAGACTCGTGGCTGTTGTCAGATGGGTTAAAGTGGAGTTAAGCTTCTTCAGTCTGAAGCAAATTGGTGTTTTACGTGGAAGTTCAGAACTTGCCCCCATCACTGCACTAGTTTGTTGCCTTGACAGACTCACTGCCACAGTGAGATCTCCACCGAGGAAACACTGATCTGTGCCGTTTTTTGGCTCTGACAGAATTCCACCTCCTCTAGAAACGACTTTAGCTTCAAATGTGCCGGAGTTCCACTTTAAATGAGGTTCAGTTGGACGTCTATAAAACATAAACCATCATTCATTTCTTAGTGCACAGAATCAAAATGATACATGTGCAATTATAATAAGTATTTAATTCATCAAATTTTAGTTATTGGGGATTAACTTGAGCTGTTTGTCTGCCTGGAGATACTGTGCAGAGTGAAACGCTCCAGAAAAACATTCCCGTTGGCGCAGAAATGTTACGCCGTGCAGCTTTACTTTGGTGTATTGTTTTGTCCGGCGTGTCCGGGCTCCGCGATACGTCCGGGCTAAAGAACGGGATTGGGATTGGGAGAGGGGAGCTGTTTGTTGTGGTGTTAGCGCTTAGCGGAGTTAGCGGGATTTACACTCTGTCTGTTTGAACAGCTGGGATCGTGCGTTCTGTCATATCAGCGCCACATCGGGAATTAGCGCTCGCTCCGATCCGAGTTTACACGGACAAAAGACAGAGCCGTTCTAAACAAATATGTGTGTTATTTTGGTCCATTTTTCATTTAAAGGGCCCGTGTGACACTGTTTTCTCATCTGTGTTATCGTGTTTTTGTTTCATTCACACATGTTTAACACAAACTCTGCAAATTTAGGCTCCGGTGACCAGGTTTTCCAAATAAAAAACTGGAACACCCTCAGTTTGTGGTGGTTGGTAATAATAAAATTGTGAAACGAGTGCGGAATTAAGGGAAACTGTTCTGCGTTCGGTCCATTCAAGACTAAAATGTGTCGGTATAGTCACATTTTCTTTGTGTTTGGGGCATTTTTAAGCAGCTTTTCTGTATTTTACTGAAACATGTGACAATTTACGCCTCTTTTTACTGTAGGCAGGGATCAAAATGGTCAAAAATAGGGACACACGGGTCATTTTTTGTATAAAACTGGGACAAATCACTGGTTTTGTATAAATCTGCTGGGACAGATTTATCTGAATTTAGGGTAAAAAGGAGCTGTTAACTTGAAAACTACCACTTCATGACATCACAAAGTGGAACAGACAGTTTTGATCTTGGAAATGTAGACGGACTAATAATAAAGAGTTAATCAAATGTGCGAATACGAGAAAACGTGTTTGTACATCCGGCTTTTCTGCACGTGCTCAGTGGGCAGAAAGTCAGCGGCGCCGCTCGTTTGTATTGTCAGTTGTGCTGTGCACGTCTGTCATGAGGAAACTCGTCTTATTTTGAAGTCGGTTTTGCATTTATTTGTTTTGACATCACTTCATCATCTTACTCTAAGTCAGTGAATGTTGAGGATGAAAAACTTTACTTAGAAACAGTTAAAACTCTCCGATAAAAGCATCGATCTCCCCGACAGGTTTCCTCTGGGTGACGGCTGATTGACCGAGACAAATGCACCACAGCTAAATGTCAGGTTACCTGCCGACCAATCATAGTCCGTGTATATGAGTGGGCTAAGCTAACCTGTTAGCCGCTAACCCGTTAGCCGCCGCGTGCCAAACAGGAAGTGCTCCAGGAGGCTCTTGGGGTCCTTCACATTAGGATCTTCTCGTCCCTCTGTCTGTACCTGCTGCTCTGAGCCTCGTCGTTCTGGACTTAAACTGTTCGTCTGAAGCCGCCACACAGGATCCTGAAATATTTTTTTCACTATTTTGTCCATCAAAAAACCCTCTTCATCACAAAGAGCCTGACTCCAGATTCTCTCCTGTAACTGTGGCATCGTGAGCCTCATGTGAGCGACTCCGACGCTGTGGAGACGTCAGACTCACTTAGACACTCAGAGATACAGACTGTGGGATCATTTTACCCCAGACGTGACATTATCTCGTTTTCTTGTATGAAACAAAACTGTTTTCAAGGAGGTAACAGCATTATAACGCGGCTTAAACCTCACAAGAGTCAGTTTTGTGTAATATTGAACCTTTAACAGGAAACAAACCCAAACTCCTACATGTTTGTGAGTTAAAGTTATGCCTTTCTTCCCCTCAGGTGATGGACGGCGCTCTGCGATTGGCCGTCGGCTCTGAACTCGTCCTCATTTCCCTAAAGCTGAGGTGACCCGGATCGACTCGCCTGAGCTCTTTTGCATCTGTTCTTTTCTAGGATTATGAGATGCAAAAGCGAAACGCAAATCGGACACAACCCCAAAGTTTTGGTCGTTCTTCCCACGGCCCGACACAGTGGTGAATCATCTGCCTCAAAGCAAAAAGGTCCCAGATTCAATTCCCAGATCGGAAATTAAGGCACACTCCGGTCCAAAGTAAGAAACATGACGAATGACGAAGGCTTTTTTGCTGTAACGTTATTTAATTTCAGAAAAAGCTTTTGGACATCGGCCATCTGAGTGCGATGTGCATTTTTTTGCTTTTATTTTGCCATTTTTTGCTCCTCTACAAGAACTTGGAACGGCGTCTTTCCCCGTCCCACTGCCGTCTCGAGTCAGTCATATAAATGCACTCTCTCCCCTCTCCTCCTTCTCTTTATCTCCCGCGCAGCAGCAGAACCATCAGTCTCCTCATCTCTTCTTCTTCACCACCACCAGAGACTTTCCAAATGCAGTTTTCTTCATCTTGGCCACAAGTCGAGCCACAAGTCGAGGTCTAAACACTAATGTTTCTCCACTCAATAAACTTTTCTCTACTTCCTTCTAGTGTAAAGCCACAGTGTGTGACATTTTAGCCCAAAATAGACTGAAATACTAAACCTGCCTGAAGTCGCCCATCAAACTCAAACCTGCACAAAAACCGTCAGTCGTTTGTGCTGCAAAAAGTTTCATTTGTTCTTCTTTAGTTTTGGAGAAATTAACGATTCTTTTACAGGTCAAACTGGGGTCAGACCCACAGGAAGAAGAAAAATGCTCGAAAACGCCCAAAATAGAGTCAGTCGTTTGTGTTTCGTTTGTGCTGCAAAAAATTTCGTTTGTGCGATTCTGGTTCTTCAGATATTCGCAGTTTTATTTTGGTCGATGATGTCGTCCAGAACCTCAGAATGTGAAACAGCCTCAAAACAGGAAGAAAATGATAGAAAACGTTTGTATTTGGTTTGTGCTGTTTTGTGCTGTGACAGTTTCATTTGTGTGAGTTTATTTCTAAATTAATTACAGGACGTCATTTCTGCTCAGCTGATGGCGACAAACTCCACAAAACTAGAGAAGAGAAACGACCTGAGGCTGTGGAAAAGTCTGTTTCAGTCTTTAGTCATTTGCTTTTGATTCAGATTTTATAGAATAACACAGACTTTTCCACAGCCTCAGATCGTTTATCGGCACTAGTTTTGCGGAGTTTGCGCCAAACAGGAAGTGCTCCAGGAGGCTCTTCCGGCTCCTTCTTATCGTCTCTGTACCTGCTGCTCTGAGCCTCGTCATTCTGGACTTAAATTATTCGTCTGAACCCACGACACAGGATCCTGAACTTTACATTTCTCCCTCTTGTTCCTAAATCAAGATCTGAACATAAATATCAGACCAATCAGACGCCTTCATTCCCAGAGGCCCCTCCCCCTAGCGTTAGCAACAGGTTTGATTGACAGCTCGTCGTTGTTCGCACATAACAGAACGTGACATAAATCAACAACTTAAACTTATTATTTGATGATAAAAGCTCAAAGTTTCCTTATTATTCTCAAGAATCCTCGAAACACAGCGGTTTGTGCAGGTGCAGAGCAGAGTGTCTTCGCTCTGAGTCGGGCACATTTAACAACCTCAATCCTGATTGGCTCTCGCGGTTGCTATGATACTCTCCAAATATGGAGCCCAAATTCGTTCCTGTAACCGTGGCAACAGGAGCCTCATTTGAGCGACGCTGTGGAGACGTCACACTCACTTCATCCACTTTTATATACGGACTGTGGGTAAAGCCAGAGACTGTGTAAAGGAAGTGGACTGAGGGAGATGCTCACGGCTACAGGAGCAAATTTAGAGTCAGGTTCTAGATTATGACTAAGATTTTTTTTTAACGGACAAAAAAAAAAAACAAACAGGATCCTGTGTCGCAGGTTCATACGAACATTTTAAGACCAAAATGACGAGGCCACAGCAGCAGGTCCAGACAGAGGAGCGACGACATTCTGAAGCCAATGGGAGCCAGGGTCAGTATGTAGGAAACCCGCCCAGACACAGGGAGAACATGCAAACTCCGCACAGGAAGACCCGGGCTGCCTGAGCTCAAACCCACAATGTTTTTGCTGCGCAGCGCGAATGAGTCCACGAACTTTCCGAGTAATGTTCCACTTCAACACGAGGTGATATTTCTGCACATTTTCATTTCCTTTTGTGAGTTTTCAGCACATTTCTGACGGACGGCGAAAACATGTTCCGATAATTATCTTTTCATTTTGGCCAGTATTGCTCCCCGGCACCTTTTAAAACACGCAGAGTCTACAGGACAAACCGACAGCGCCCACGAGAGATACAAAAACACATTTATTGTCTAGACATTTCAATCATTTGATTAGCTAGCATTAAGACCATTTAGTAGTTCTCCTGATTTGTTCATGTAAAAGACGTACAAAACCTGGATCTCTAAAGCAATTCCTGTAAGAAAAAAAAACAACAAAAAACAAAACAAAAAAAACATATTTACATTTTTACATCCAACACAAAACCATAGCAAAACTGAGACACTTTATCCCCGTCACCCCCGGAGACACTGGACCAGCAACAGATTCGTACGAAGCCGTTTTCTATCATGAGACGTTAGGTTAAAGGGCCTGAACCTGATATTTTCCACCGCGTATCTGCACGAAACGCACTCCTGACGCCGAATTACGTCGGCTCCGCACTGATCGCAACCACTTACGGAGCGTTTCACTGCTCGATAAGCAGGAAGTGTGCAGTTAGCATGTCAAAACTCTGCGGAAAACGCTGAGAAACTCATCGCGGTGAATAATTAAGACGCTTCTAACGCAAAAAGTATCAGTATCAGAATCAGTTTTGGACGACTTCAAATCATTTTAAAATTATTTCTGGTTTTGTGTTTTTAACACAGGAAAAATCAGGTCCAGGCCTTTAATTTAACTACGATTTCAAGACGTTTATCAGGACCTCATCGCAGAAGAATCGACCCTTTAAAAGATCGTTTAAACGTTCAAAATAGAGTCGTTTCATAAAGAAGCAAAATTACCACAAGTTAAACCTGACTTATAATTAACCGCTAACATTGTTTTGATTCACTTCTTTTAGTTTTTTTTAATTAATTGTAGATTAGAATCTTTTTTTTTGTGGTAATTGATAATGAATGAATTGGAGAACTTAATTACGCAGCTTTGTTTTTGAACATTTATGGTAAATAATCATGGGGAAAAGTGCAAACATTAAACGTAGACTGATCGTTTATCGTTTAATTAATGCCAGTTTATTGGTTTTCTGATACCGCCGAACTATTTTATTATTTGAACAAAATAATATCGGTTTTTGATGGTTTTAAGTTTGACCAAAATGTAGTTTTAGTATCAACAGAATTTTAATAATCTGGGTTTTCGTATGTTTTTTTGGTCCTTTTTGCCAATCACCATCATCAGTTTTATTATTTTTTTAGTTATTTTTTTTTACCTTGATCGTAGCGCTTCTATATATTAGTCTTAATAAGAAAAAAATGCGATAAAAAGCCTCATCACGTCCAATAATCACAAATTTCTTTTTAATTTGCATTTTAAGATAGAAAATATGAGTTCTCTACATGAAAAGAGAAGAAAACAAACCGACATTTCAACACCAGAAGATTCCAGTGGAGTTTATTTACTGTGAACATAACTGAGAATAATTTTGGCTTCTGAATGTTCTTAAAACAAACATTTTAAAGGGTCTATAGTTGGTCCCGTGTAGTAAGACATTGCGTGGGAAACATAGGCAAGGCTTGGTACCATTTAAATGAACTCACAACAGCATTATTATTTAATCTTACGACATATTTATATCTGTTTAGTTTCTTAATGATCATAAATTGCGTCTCGCGTTTTCGCGCCGTTTCTATAAGCAGGAATTTAAGACGAACCTGATAAGAGCGTTCGACGCTACTGTACGGACGCGTAGCTTTTAATTTGGTTTCGAAAGCTACGGTTTTTAGTTTGTACCACGTCTATAATCACATTCTGAACACAACGCAGCTCAACAGGACATAATAAACATAGATGTGACACGTTTTACAATGGCAAGCTGAGGTTCTAGGGTCAAAAAGGCAGTCCGCAAAAGCAGTCTCTGCAAAATGTCCTCTCCAACGTGGCCGACGCGATATCTGCATTTCTGTTCAATTCAAATAAGTTCTCGAGAGCTGCAGACGAAAGCAGATTTGTTCATCATCATTCGTCGCTATAACTCTCGGTGTAAAAGAATTCAAGAATCTCCGGTTTCCTCTTCCCGCTGGCAAACGCTGGATATGTGCCCGTGTGGCAAATGGTCCCGTCTGTAGTGACTTCAGCAGCAGTTTACGAAAATAGTGGGCGAGGAATTAACATTTGACCTCCCAAAGATGGTGGAAGCGGCGTTAGCGGTTCCCCTGACAAAGATGGCGTAAGATGCTTTTGACCAGTTGCCCTTACAAAAATGGCGGAGGTGATTTTTAGCAGTTATCCTCACAGAGACGACTGTAGAAGCTCAGAAATGACCCTCTATGGAGTCGTTTGAGGAGCAGTTGCCCTTACAAAGATGGCGGACGAGGAACTAGCAGTTGCCCTTCCAAAAAAATGAGTGGAAGCGATGTTAGTAGTCGCCCTCACAAACATGGCGGATATCGCGTTTGGCAGTTCCCCTCACAGAGACGGGCGTTAGAAGTCGCTCTCGCAGAGATACCGGAGGAGGAGGATTGAACAGTTGCCCTCACAAACATGCCGGTTGAGGCGTTGTCAGTGGCCCATACAAAGATGGCGGAGAGCTCGGGGTGCGTTCAGAGGAAACGGGCGGCAGCTTCCGCACAGAGGCAGGTCTGTCTCTAGTAGATGACCTCGTAGACCGTGGCCTTCTTGTCCCCTGAGCCGGTGACGATGTATTTGTCGTCGACAGAAATGTCACAGCTCAGCACGGACGAAGACTCCTTAGACTGAAGGAAACAAGTACATGTGAGAAGGTGTAGGAGAGGTTATTCTATCATTTCACATAAAACTATTAATGGGAAAGGATGTAAGTATTTATTTTTAATTTCATAAGCATGTCACTGCGTCAGAATCCAGTGAAGCGCTGACTGATGCCTACTTTAAATTACAAAAACATTCACTCGACGATCAGAAAGCAGAACAACAGACTTTCATTTGGGGTGCCAGTTTCAAAGCTGAAATCCAGCTGGTTTGACCCTAAAATGTCTCTCCAAGATCTGATTTTTCACGGCCTAAACCCCAGCTCCTGTAGCTAGACATGAATCAGAGTGAATTATGGAGGTTTTAAACTTTTACATGAGGTCTGTCCATAAAGAATGAGACAAACTTGTGTCGTTTATCTGCAGCTTTAAGCTCTGGAGACACAGGTTCAGGCTCCTTTTATAAAACCGTAAGAGCACAGGCTGCGTACAGGCCTTTAAAAGTGGATAAAATAAGACGACGGAAAGGTCGATACTCAAAAGAACAGAGCAGTTTAAAACAACGCCATGTTCAATAACTATTAGGGTTAAAACTAAGTAGATTTCTGACAAATTCATCTAAATCACGAGTGTCCAAACTGTCTCGCAGTATCAAAAAGTAGCAGCGGTGTCAGTTTCATCACCGTCATTAAAAAAATCTGCATAAGACACTAAACCCACAGCAGGACTTTCTCCCTCCGCTCTCTCTCCTCTTCAAACGTGGTTCTGCTCGGAGATTTCCATCCACACACAGCAGGAAGAAGAAAAAACCTGACTGACGCTTCATGTGGATGTTGAGCCCAAAAGTTTGTGATGGAGACGTTTTACTGAAGCCGAGAGTCGAGAGGGGACGAGGCTGAAGAGGAGAAAGTTCCCGAGGCCGAAGTCAGACTTTCACGGAGGAGACGGTAAAGAACAATTTATGGATCTGATCCAAACGTGTTTGTGCGGCTCCTACAGCGTCCGACCTGCACCTCCCGAACTTTCTAACGACGCCTGAAAACGCCGCAGACATAAGGGCTGTGATTGGTCCTCTGCACCGCTCTACATTTCCTCCTCATTCTAGACTCTAAGGAATAATGTGTTTAATGCAGCTTTGGCTCATTTGTTTAGGTTTTACACAAACCAAACTTCAAAGGGCATGGCTCATTTGCATACAGCCAATTTGCACACAGCTCATTTGCATACAGTATAAGCGCTGATAAAAACAGCTCGTGCGCTGATGCTGATGTGATCGAAGGCGCTGCACAGTTTGGTTTGATCAGAACTTGTGCCTCATCTTCAGATATAATTGCACTATTCTGTTTCTGAAGGTTTAGGAGCAGCTACAGAATAATTCTGAATTAATCACAGTAAAACCGTAAACTCCGGTAAAACGCTGAGAAGGTTTAACGGGATCAACATTTGGATATCGCCCAATCCTACAGTGAATAATTGAAATATATGAATGTTTAACATGTTAGAATGAGCCTCAGTCCTTTATTCACGCCAAGATCCTCAAAACCACCCACTAAATATTAAATTCTGGCTTTATCGAGGTAGATTTTCTAAAAACGTGCAGTAAAAAGCACTGCTCAAATCACCTGGAACCCTAATGATCAGTGAAGAAGAAAGTTAGTAATTAGCAACTTATTCATTTGATTACAAGGGGCCGGTGGATATTTTTTCCCAATCTGAGGTGAAAGTTACATCCTTCTGTTAACGCCCTGAGAGGAAACTGTTGTTGCGATTTTGGGCGCTACAAAAATAAACTGAATTGAATTGAACTACAGAGACAGAAATATGAATGAAAAAATGTAACAAACTAAACCAGGAGCATAAATTAGTTCCAAATCCAAAATACTAAATTCTAGCTAATCCCACCTGGAATATGCTGGCGCCGTAGGGTGTCCTCCATGCGTTCAGTAGGTTGTCTTTTCCTGTGCTCACAAACCATTTACCTGCAAACAGGAGAATTCTGTTTAGACCAAACCTGCCCTGAGGCAGCGTGAGGAGGGTGAAAGGCGTCGTACCGCAGTAGGCGAACTGCAGCGACAGGACGCAGCTCTCGTGCAGGTGCAGCTGGTATTTGTCGGGTTTGGTGACGTGAAGAACCTCCACGTTACTGCTCTCCATCCCCACGGCCAACCACTCCCCCGTGGGACAGTAGCCCAGAGAGAAGATCTGAACACAGGGTTAAGAGTCAGAACAGAGACGTCCAGTTTCATTCATTTGAATCGAGATCTGCTGATTAAATATAATAGAACAGACCTGGAGCTGTGTTTTGTTTCATTCTCACATGTTTAACACACAAACCCTGCAAATCTAGGCTCATCATGCAGTAATACAGGAAGTGCTTCACTGTGTTTTTAAACTCCACACACCTTCACTATAATGATCTGGATGATTTCAGGCCTGGAATTTTACCCCCTAATGAAGTGTTCTACCTCCTTTTGTTCAGTCCAACCTGTTATTTCACAATCTGCTGCTGTAGTTGTGTCATGAGGCTGTGATAAAAGCTACAGGACCAGAAATAGAGATGAAAAAAAGAAAAAGAAAATAAAATTCACACTCTTTTATACAAAACCCACAGCAAACATGTAGAAACAACTTTTTGGACATAAAAATGCTTAATTTAGGGCCTGAGCTACAAAAATGCAAAATCTCAAGTTTGTAAGTAAATTAAAAATCTCCTTATTGCCCTAAAAACAAAAAAAGTGCAGTGGCTCCATGACTTTCCTGGTCCAGTCCTGGAAACAGCTCCTGTCAGGTCCAGGGCCAGAGCCACAGCACTTCTGCATTTCCAGGGTGGAAATTACATTTGGATTTGTTCATTTGGACTGAAATAAACCTTTAAATAAAAATAGAAAGAGATGCACAATTACACACACCAAGATGTGTCATTTTCCATGTGTGTGAGAATTAACTCCACTTAGAGCGACTTTTTCCCTCGTTATAAACACACACAGTCAGAGGAGTCGACCATCTTGACTCACTTCACTCTTTGGCAAAGTTTGGCTCGATCAAAATGGACGGAGCGCATGAGTTTGGGGAAAACAAAGTTCCTGTTGGACACTCGTTTTGCTCCCGTCATCACACAGCGTGAGTGTGACGTAGGATAAAGCCGCAGAAATGTACGGAAACCTCTATGTCTGCACTTTCAGAGGGGAAAAGGAAGTTTCTGTCTTTTACACTTAGAAAGTTCTGTGGTTATAGAAACATATTCCTCTGAGTCTTCGAAAGAAGCCGTTACTGCATCACAATAAAGTGCTACTCAAACGTGTGAATGAAACAAAACACAACTGCAGGTCTATTCTTACATGACTGAAAGCTCACCAGAGTCATTTTGGTGTAATATAAAACCTTTAAACATGTCTGAATACAGCACACAGTGGACAGGGTGATGTGTATCAGCTGGTTTATGTTCTCATAAGTAAAGAGTGAAATGCTGTCGTTACCTGTGAGGTGAAGTCGTGCTGCTGCAGCTGGCGTCCCTCCCTCAGGTCCCAGGAGCGAACAGTGTTGTCCAAACCTCCAGTCCACAGTTTGGTGCCGTCGTTGGAAATGTCGATGCAGCTGGCGCCGTCTGTGTGGCCCTGGAACTGCCTGTGGGAACCGACGACGAGAGACGTTTAAGAACCGGACTCACTCATGTGGGGCCGATTCACGCACCACAAACAAAACCCCTCACATATTTTACACTCAAATCGTTTTAGTGGGAAGAAAATTATTGTTTAACATATTTATAAGGCAACTGTTGCTTTTAATAATGATGTCGTGGCACTAGACATTATTATTTTATTTTACACAAAAAACACAACATTTCTTCCTTATATTGATTTATGACATTTTATTTTATCTGACAATGTTTCTTGTATTTGGAGTTTGCATGTTTTTTATTATTATTTTTTCTCTTCTTTCTTTTTTGTTTCTTATATTTGGAGTTTGCATGTCTGTGCTGTCTGTGATTTTTTGTACTATGCTCGAAATAAACCATAAACCAAGACTTTTAATCCGTACCATCTAACACATAAAACAGTTTAATTACTTATTTAAAGTAATAAACTCTGCTCCAAACACCATCCATCTTCTCCCACTTAATCCAGCTGGGTCACGGGGGCAGTTTGCTGCACCTGACCCCCCTGAACCCCTCTGCAGGTGGAGCCCACAGGAGGCTCCAAACACTTCTCCAGTAAAAAGCCCTGATCAGTGACGATTGCAGATGAATCTAAACTAAATAAAGTTTCCCTGGCGTCCGCACCTGACCAGCGTCTGGTTGTGCAGGTCCCACACGGCGATGTTTCCGTCGCTGCAGCAGGAGAAACACACTTTGGAGTCGGGGCTGATGGCTAACGCGTAGCACGCCGGCGCCGACGACGTGAGCTCCGCCTTTATCCGCGGAGTGGGCGTGGCCAGGTCCCAGATGGACAGGGTGCTCGCCTCACCGCCAACGATCAGCGTCCGGCCGTCAGGGAGGAGGCGGCACGAGCGGATGTAGTTATCACGGTTCTGAGGAGACAAAATGCCGTCGTTTTCATTCTCGTCTCCAGAGGAAAATGTATTTATGCTTTTACAGCAGAACGAGAAGTAAAGAGAACCACAAAGACCACAATCCTTTGCACTCAAGTCAACAGGAAGGAATAAATGTCTATTTCTACTCTGCTGTTGTTAAATTAACTAAAAGGCCAACATCTCCCACTCTAAGAAACAAATAACCACAAACAGATAATATGAGTTTCAATCTGGATTTTTATCCTATAAATGATGTCCCACATTTGTCTGGCTGTTGTGGTCGATGCTGCTACACCGAGATTATTTATGTTTTGTTATAGTGAAGTTATTAAGTTATTCACAGATTTCAGGCACAAGACTAAAGCCAAAGAAACTCACTTTAAGATTTGAAGATATTTATCCCTGTGATGATTTTCTGATGAAACGTTTTAATGTGGAGACTGAAAACTGCACATTTTGTAACTGTTGTTGAACCTGTTGAACAGATGTTCTTTTATTGTGGCCGTATTAGACTCATCCAAATGTGGACAGGGGAATCTGATACAGATTTACCGAATATACCGAATATAACTTATAAGGACGTAAAATATGGAGTCATTTTGCAACACAACAAAAAGGAACTTTTCTATAATTCTTGTTTATTAACAGCCAAACAATTTATTCATGAACGCAAATTCTTAAACATAAAACAAAAATTATCTGAATAAATTTTTGCAATTTAACAGCCTTGTGCCATATTAAATCTAAGCAAGATATTATAATTAATAATGTTATGCAGTCAGACCTGCTGCATTGTAATCACAGTGATTATATTTGTACTGTATTTTATTTATTTATTATTTATTACTGTTAAAAAAACTGTATGAAGTCAAATTTAATGCTGCAGAAATGTACGGAAACCTCTGTCTGCACTGTCAGAGGGGAAAAAGGAAGTTTCTTTTACGGTTAGAAAGTTCTGCGCGATTATAGAAACATATTCCTCAGTATCTTATATGTATTTTTACGTATATGTCGTAGGTCTTCGAGGGTTAAATAACGTAAATAAAAATGGTGAAGCCAAATTCTTTAAGTGAACTGAACAGTTTAATCTGAATCATGTCAGAATCTCCTCTGGAGGAGCCGGTTCTGTGTTTGGTTTTGGGACTCACCAGACAGTCGAGCTGGGACACGGGGCTCTTGTTGCCGGGGTGACTAATGTCCCACACTTTGACGCAGCCCTTTCCTCCCGTGTACACGTGTCTGGTGGGGTTACTGATGGTCACGGCGCACACCACCTCCCCGTGGTTCAGCGTGTTGATCTGACGGGCGTGGCGAGGGATGCCCGGGCCCACCAGGGCGTCCGGAGGGAAGGGCACCGGCTGCATCTGCCCGTCCGCCGCCACGTGGAAGGAGTACGCCCTGCGAAGGAGACACTTTAGCCAAGGTCTGATCGCATTTAAAACAGACTCTTGACAACTTTTACCCGACGTAGAATGTTGGTACCAAACATATTTTGCTGTGTTTAGTTTCATTCACACATGTTTGAGTATTTTTATTAGTCTGTTCCACATTGTGATGTCATGAAGCAGTGGTTTTCCTGTTCCTTTTGCCTTTAGGTGAGGAGAAATGGGCAATTCCAGGGCTAAAATGATCCAAATGATTCTAATGAAGGTGCAAAGCGTTTAAAAACACAATGGAGCTCTTCCTGTATCACCACATGACATCACAAAGTGGGAGAACTCAGTCAAAATAAGCAGGTTTGTGTGTTAAACATGTGTGAATGAAACTAAACACAAATCCAGGTCTGTTTGTGAAGAGGAAACAACTACAACCAAGTCACAATTTATAAAACGTTAAGTGTAGTTTGACCAGACGTCCCTATTTCCCCGGGACAGTCCCAGTTTTAAGCCCCGTGTCCCAGCAGATTTATCCAAAACCAATGATTTGTCCCAGTTTTATACAAGAAATGTCCCTATTGTTAAGCAATTTGATCCCCGCCAACAGTAATGAGGAAGAAATTGTCACTTGTTTAGGTAAAATACATAAAAAACTGCTTAAAAATAACTAAAACACAAAGAAACTGTGACTATACTGACTCATGTTAGTGCGTAACAATTTTCCTTAATTACGCACGTTTCACAGTTTTATTATTACCAACCACCACAAACCAGGGGAAATCTGGTCACCCTAGTTAAGCGTTTGATATAACATAGATATAATTCCGGCTGTACTCACGGTTTTCCTCCGGGGATCAGATTGGGGGGCAACCCTGGGACCCTCATGTGTGAGTGTGGATCAAAGCCGACCTGAAGAGGAAACAAAGGTCTATGAGCAGAGGCTAAAGGCTAAAGGCTAAAGGCTAAAGGCTAAAGGCTAAAGGCTAAAGGCTAAGAGGCTGAGTCTGAGCAGATCAACAGTGTCCTGACTCGGCCCCTCAGAGGACAAACACAGGAGAGGGAGGAATGAAAGAGAGAAGAGGGTGGAGAGGGTGAGGGAGAGAAAGAGCGCAGAGCAAACACACTGGTCTGGCTCTGTAAACAGCCGTGCCACTCTGAAACCGTTTAAACTCTAATGAACGCTGTGCAAACACCCAGAGATGAAGTGATGAAGAGAGATGAGGCGATGAAGAGGGGGCAGAGACTACAGCTATGACACAGGATCACATCTATCTCTCTATCTCCATCTATATATATCTAATGCAATAGTGGGGGCACTTTCGACCTGGTTTAGCCTAATTTATGACCTTTTTAACATAACTAACACTGTTTCAATGGTAAATGATCATCTTGAGGCTTAATCTGCAGGTTTACGGCCAATTATCGGTTATTAAAACATGCAGCCTGCAGAGTACTGACTTGTTTTGGTAAATGGTATGAAAAGTCTTGTTTATGTACATAAAACATTAAACGTAAGACAGAAGAAAGCCACATGCATTTGGTCTTAATATGAAAAAGTCAAATATTATACAAATATTGGTCAATGGGGATTTTTTTTCTCCCTGTTGCCAAGTCCTGAGTGAAAGTACAGACCACGAGAGCCTGATGTACTGTACATAATCATGTTATAAACCCTTTTAGGCGGAAGTGATGGAAAAAGAGCTGCATGTGCATTTTGGCAACAGAAGTGTTGTTGTTCCTTATTCATTCTGATTCATTCAGACTGAACTCGGACAGAAGAAGATGGAGATAAAAACATTTCCAGCACCAAAATGTCTGGTTGTTCTGTGTGTTTGTCAGAATCGATATTCTACCAGACTAAAGTTTTAAAGTTTTACTCACTGATCACACGAGGACCTGACAGACACCGTTTGTCAAAGTCACTTATTGAGGAAATATTCTCGATCTTTTGACAATAATCCTTTTGCAAAGCTTGACAAACTGCTGAGTTCTGCCTCTGTCAGTACAGTTTCCTGACACTATAGATCAGTCACTATAGACCACATGTACTGACCATGGGGGAGCGTCCGTACGCTGCCACAGCGGCCGCTGCAGCTGCACTCAGCTGGGGGGACATGTTGTGGATTCCAGCCGCATACGCCGCCCCCGCCGCTCCGGCCAGCTCATTCCCGTTCATCCCTGCCCCATGAGGCAACATCCCAAACGCTCCCGGGTACGGCCCTGGAACAGCCAGGGGGGTCCTCAAACCTGCACCTGCACAGACGGGAATGAGACGGTCGAAAAGGAAAAGTTTACAATGTCACTTTAGAGAAGTGACATAAAAAACATAAAAACAGAGTTAGTTCATTTTAACACCTGCGTGAAGTCGCCCATCAAACTCAAACCTGCACAAAAACTATGTCAAAAAGTTTCGTGATTCTGGTTCTTCAGATATTCACAGTTTTATTTTGGTCGATGACGTCGTCCAGAACCTCAGAATGTGAAACAGCCTCAAAACAGGAAGAAAATGATAGAAAACGTTTGTATTTGGTTTGTGCCGTTTTGTGCTGTGACAGTTTCATTTGTGTGAGTTTATTTCTAAAATTCTTCATTATTATTTCTGTGGTAATTATAGGACGTCATTTCTGCTCAGCTGACGGAGACAAACTCCACAAAACTAGTGAAGAGAAACGACCTGAGGCTGAGGAAAAGTCTGTGTTATTATAGAAAATATGAATCAAAAGCAAAAGACTAAAGACTGAAACAGACTTTTCCACAGCCAAAAACTAGAGAAGCACAAACGATTGACAGTTTTGGTGCAGGTTTGAGTTTGAGGGCGACTTCACGCAGGTCCTTTTAATCAGTCCAAACTTAATCCTGACTTTACTAAAGCCTGATGAGCACCATAATTATTCTCCACAATGAGTTTCTGAGCATTTTTCACAACTTTGAGGGGTCAGAGCAGAATAATGCCATCATCACAGTAAAGCTATGGGTAACTAGCATGCTAACGTATGGTGCAGTTACCGGGAGGATGTGGGAGCTCCATGGAGGGGGGCTTGGCGAGGCTCGGTCTGATCCCAGGGGTGGAGCTTGGTCCTGGGGTGGAGTCGCCTCGGGGAGTGGGTGTACTGGACTTCAGCCCTGGAGTTCCCGCCTTCTCTCGCTGTAAACATAAGCTTAATATCATTACAACGAAATTCCTTTTATTTGTTGTGCTACTTTCACCAGGGATGTCCAACACACAGATGCTAATTAACCCTCAAACTAGTACTGGAAAACTAGACACTCACTTGAGCAGATATCAATACTATGAACTGCCATGAGCTGCAAAAGTACAAAACCAAACAGTAAAGACAAAGTATAATCGTAAGAATCAGCAAAAATCTGTAATTTCACTCAAATCTATAGTGGAAGTGCTTTTTAATCTGGCTTTTTAGGGTTTCATAAAGCTGGAGACTGGAGGAAGTGTGAGTAAAAATGTGAATTAGGACGTGAATGTTCGGTTACTGTTACATTAATCAGAATCATTTTCAACACTAAAACTGTAAACAGTGACATCCCCATTTCCTCTATATCCTGGCATCTGGACTGATCATAGGGCTGAAGGATGTGGGGAAAATATTTGTGTTTTTTCCCACAATTAGATTTGGATTTTATGCTTTAATAATAAGATTCTGTTCACATTTTAAAGAACAGACGATTATCACAACGGCAGGAAGTGCTGAGATCGAGACTGAGTCGCGTAACTTCCGGTCGATGCTTTTCTACGGCAAAATCCCTGTGGAAAAGTGTCGCATATTTTTGAGCAGCTTCATAAATCTGCCCCAGCACCAAATCTTCATCCAACAAGACGACGAAGAACAGATTCTGTCCACGAAGAATTTATTTTATCGACGAAAACTTAAGGCGAACGACGACGAGCATCAGTGAACTACTCCTGAGCAAAACTATGAATAAAACATAAATAACTGATTCTACCGTCTGAGCTCATATCGACATCACAAAATCGATTTTTAATTTTAATTGCACAATCAGCCTGAGTGAACAAGTTATTTATGTTTTATTCATAGTTTTGTTCAGTCGTCGTTTCCTTTAAGTTTTCGTCTTTCTTCCCTTGTTCGTTGTGGATAAATTCTTCATGGACAGAATCTGTTCTTCGTCGTCTTGTTGGATGAAGATTTGGTGTTGGTGCAGATTTATGAAGCTGGAGGAAAATATGTGACACTTTTCCACAGGGATTCTGCTGTAGAAAAACACTTCCTGTTGTGATAATCGTCTATTGAAATATGAACTGAAACTAATACAAGAATCACATTTCAGAAAGTGATTGTGTTTTCATTGTGACTAATCTTGCGGCTGTAATAAATCATCGAGCCTGTTTCAGCGTTTCCCATTACAAAAACAGCGTTTAATCCTGGTCTTTTTTCATACCATGGCCATTTCTTTGGACTTGAGTGAGGAGGAGCTGGCCGAGGACGCGGTGGAGGCGGGACTGCAGGGGTCCTTCTTCAGCATTCGCGCTTTATCCAAACCGTTCTCTCGTGGGGAGGGCAGCGGCGTCCCGCGAGGAGAGGCGGGGTCCTGCCAACGCACAGACGGGCGTCAAACTTACGCCCGACGACGGAAACGATGCACGAAATCTGACCGAAAAAAAACCAGAGAATACCGACCTCGTTTGACACATCCACGACCAGGTTATCGTCGCTTTTCTCACCATCACTGTCCTGCAAGAAGAAAAGTACAACATTACATCATTTACATTATTTATAAGATCCACTATGTAACTTTTCTGGTTAGTTTATACCTCCAATGTTCCACAGTACGGCATTAATCCAACTTGCCTTTACTTAACAACGGGTGTTTTTATTTCTCAAAAATACTGTGAAAAACATTGATTCTTATTATTCGCCTCTACAGAGATCTGACCTGTAACCTTGCCTAGATGTGCCGCCTGCTCATCTCCATGGAGATATACAGGTTTAGACCCGCTTTAGACCCGCTTTAGACCCGCTTTAGACCCGCTTTAGAGCCGCTTTAGTCGTGCTTTAGACCTGCTTTAGACCTGCTTTAGACCTGCTTTAGACCCGCTTTAGACCTGCTTTAGACCTGCTTTAGACCTGCTTTAGACCTGCTTTAGTCGTGCTTTAGACCTGCTTTAGACCTGCTTTAGACCTGCTTTAGACCTGCTTTAGAGCCGCTTTAGACCTGCTTTAGACCTGCTTTAGACCTGCTTTAGTCCTGCTTTAGTCCTGCTTTAGACCTGCTTTAGACCTGCTTTAGTCCTGCTTTAGACCTGCTTTAGACCTGCTTTAGACCTGCTTTAGACCTGCTTTAGACCTGCTTTAGACCTGCTTTAGACCTGCTTTAGACCTGCTTTAGACCTGGCTTGGTTCTGCTTTTGGTCCTGGTGTTAGCTCTGGTTTAGAGGCGTGGTCCACACAGTGCACTCATCTATACTTGTACCAAAACCAGAAAAAGACGTCTGCTAAACATCGATTATCAGTTTTATGTGGTGTTTTTTTCAAATATTTTAAAGAATTCAGGTCGATTTTTGTTCCGTTTCACGCTGACGATTCCGCGTTTTCCATCCGTTGGCTGTAAAGACGTTTTATTTGAATGTTACAGGACCATTATCAACACATTTAGAATTACTTTAAAAAAAAAAGGAACAAACAAAAATAAAAATACAGTGCAATTAAATACTCATTATTTATTTTCCAAAGTCACAGGAGCCACAACAGGAGGAGGAAAGAGCCGCCGACCCCTGGACAAGGCAAAGCTGTAGCATCTCAAAACCAAGAGCAAAAAAGTTACGTAGTGGGTCTTTAAGCAAACTTTTAAACTCAAACTCACATAGTGGCTCGAGTCTTTGTCGTCCACTTTTCGTTTCTTTGTGTCGTTGGGAAACTCGGGTCCGTTTCGTCGCTTGTCTGAGTTTCGTAGACTTTCAGGAAGCAGCGAGTTGCTCTAAAAGTGAGAGAAAAAGAAAAATAATTGAATTAATATTGTTTAATTTATTACTATTTAAACAAGGTTCAAATATGTTTTAAGACCCCAGGGAGAGACTGAATCAGTCAAAGTGCAAATTTTAGAGTATATCGAACACACTTTTATCAAACAGAGAAAAAATGTGACATCTTATCAACAAAATTAAAAAGTAAAAACAAAACAAAACTAAATGAAGTCATAAATGAAGTCATGAAGACAAAAATGTAAATACCGTATTTTTCAGGGTTTGGGTGGTTCCTGCGACTTATATTTTACATTTTTCACACTGACTCCAGAGACCAAATATATGAATCGTATATGAATCAAAAATGAAAAAAAACAGATCATTATCCGTTTTTTCATTTTGGTTTTAGAGACAAATAATAAAGAAAAGAGTTTTTTTTTTCATTTTCTGGTTTTTGGTTCTATATTGAAAAACGAATGACACACGGATTCTTCTCTATTCGGTTGTTTTTATTATTCTAACTTCTGTAACTTTCCTTTTAAGATTAAATGTCAGTTCTTGATCTCTGATTTTATAAAATAAATTTACCCCTTATAGTACAGTGCGACTTATACATGTTTTTTTCTTCTTCATTATGTTTTTTTTTGTGACTTATAGTCTTATAGACGCTGCACTTGTGTCAGACGGAGCGTTGGTTTCTTGCCGTATGGATTATTGTGCCGGTATTGTGACGTTAACACACTGTGCAGCCATAATTGCCACGGTTAATCTGAACATGAATAAATCAGTGACTCTGTGGGAGGTTAAGAAAACATAATATCCACCGAGCTCTTATTACTGTTATTTGGCCAAGTGTCGCACTCTCAGAGCCGAGAGCCGACTCGTTCAGGAGAAACACAATTTCATGTGCGCCTCCACTTGACGGGGCTCGTTCCTCTTGACCGAAGGCGCTTCAGGCCCGTGAAGCGCAGTCAATGATTACGTTAAGTAGCTCTTCAAATATCAGGCTTCCTCTGGCCCTGCCCCCCTGCTCCGACTGCCGGGGGAGCCACACACCACCGAGACGCACCAACTTCACACTAGGACCGGGAAATTCAACCGACTAAATCCATTCATCATGTTTTTAGGAGATGGACTATGCAACTTTCCTGGTGGGGGGTCTGCTACCTGCTCGTTTTATTATTATTATTATATTTAGTATTGATTTGCCTAGATTGTTCCATAGCACAGCCTTAAACGTGTCTATCTTCATGGACACAAGCAGGAAACGTCACCAAAAGTCAGATCTGTGGAGAGGCGCCCCGCTCACACATTAATAAAATATATATTTTTGTAAGCAGTAAAAATGTCTGTCACTTTAAAGCCTTAGAGTCCTGCAGGGGCTGATTTTGACAAACCGCACCCGCCCGTACCCATCATAGCTCAACCCGCACCCGACCCGTATTCCGACTTTAAATAAAATTCTGCGCCCGATCGACCCTAATACAGACCGACACCCGAACCACCGCCGAATGAAAATCAGCTAAAAAAGAGCCACAGCTTTACACTGTCCACTCGCTAATTTTATTTTCAGCTCCTCGGGGTCATTTTGAACTGCAGGACGTCGTATATGTGGTCAGAGATTTGTGGTTAAATAACGGACCAATCAGACGCCTTCATTCCCCGAGGTCCCTCCCCTTGGTGTTAGCAACAGGTTTGACTGACAGCTCGTTTCGTTGCTAAGTAAGTTCCCTTCCCGCTTTCCCCCCGAGTGATGATTTCTGAAATAAAATGACAAAATATCTCAAACATTTTTAATTTACTTACAGACTTGAAATTTTGCATTTTTGTAGCTCAGGCCCTAAATTAAACATTTTTTATGTCCAAAAAGTTGTTTCTACATGTTTGCTGTGTGTTTTGTATAAAAGTGTGAATTTTCTTTTCTTTTTTTTTTTTCATCTGCCCTCAGGTCTTCAGGGGTTAAGATCAGATAAATTTGCAGCGTTGTTGAAGTGAAGCAGATGAACCTTTATCGTCCTTTAATTTACCAATAACCACAGTTTGAACCTGACCCTGTAATGGCCACAAGTGTCTTAAAGCGAGCGGCCGCTGTAATAAATACCAGACCACAAACGCCCCTCACCCCCTTCATCCTCCTCTCCTCCCTCCCCCCGTTCCTCCTTCATCCTCCTCTCCTCCCTCCTCCGGCCTCCTGACCATCCTTTTGTTCAGGGTAAACAGCTTCATGTCGACTCCATTATAACCGCAGCCTGTCAATGAAATGCACATCTAACGTACAGACACACACAGATGGAGGGAGAGAGATGGAGGGAGGGTGGGAGTGGAGAGAGGGGGGGAGGGATAAAGGGTAAATGAAGGAGGAAAGGACAGGCAGGATTGTTTGAGAGCGTGGAAGAAAAAGTGACAAGCGACGGAGTGAAGTAAAAGAGAAGGAGGTGGAGAGAGGAAGAAGAGAGGGGAATAAAAGTATGATGGAGGGATGAGGAGGGAAAGAAGGGGGGAGCGTGTACAGAAGTGGATAGGGTGGATAACAAGAGGGGAGGAGGAGAAAATAACGGAGCGAGAAGAAGAGAACGAGTAAAGAGGAGAGAAGAAGTGTGTACAGGAGAAAAAAGAAAAATGAGAGGAGGAGGAGAAGTGAAGAAAAGGATGGAGGGAGGGAAAGAGCGAGGGAAGGCCTGAGGGAGGAGTGTTAATCTGTATTCCACTCCAGTCTGCCCCCTTCTTTCTCCCCTGTATTCAAAACGGCTTTAGTGAAGCTGAGCACTGACCCGCAAAACGCCACCAGTCTCTCCCTCTCTTCTTCACCACCTTTTTCTGTTTCTTCCCTTCTTCTTCACCATCTCCCGTCTTCTCGCATCCCGTCTTCTTCAATCCCCCTCTCTCCTTTCCTTCCTCTCCTTTCCCTCTCGCTTCTGTACACTTCACCTCAGGTTTCTCTCTCATCCTCTCCCTTCTTTTCTTCCCTCCCACACTCCATCCATCCCTCTCTCTTCCGCCCATCTCTCCCTTTCGCTCTTCTCTATCGCTCCCTCTCTCCCCCTCTTGTTCCCCTCACTCCCTCTGCGCTTCACTCTTTCCCTCTCCCTTCTCTTTCTCCATTGCTCACTCTCTCCCTTCCTTCTTTCCTCATTTCTCGCTCTTTCTCCCTTCCCTCTCTTTCTCCATCTTTCACTCTCTCTTCCTTTCTCTCTGCTCTACCAGTCCCTCTCTCCCCCTCGTGTTCCCCTCCCTCTCTCTGCTCTCTCCTTCTTTCTCTACCTCTCTCCCTTCCCTCATCTCTCACTCTCTCCTTTCTCTCTTCTCTATCTCTCCCTCTCTCATTACCCACCATCTCTCTGCTCTTCCCTCTCTCTCTAACCCCCCTCTCTCGTCTCTCCGTCTCTTCTCTATTGCTTCATCTCTGCTCCCCTTCTTTCTTCTCCTCTCCTCCTCTCTCCTGTGTTCACTCTCTCCTCTCCTCCAGTGCGTCTCCCTCGCTCTAATCTCGTAGGTGGATTAAGTCTGTGTCTGAGGAGGAATCAGAGTTCGGCTGATGCAGGATTTGTGCTTCGGTTTTCCCGGGATTAACCCTTCGCTCACAGGGAAAAACGACTGGATTTCTACAGCGTGTTTGTGTTGTATAAAAGCCAGTGTCAGATTATCATTACAGTTATTCACGTCTCACTTTGTGACTGAATAATTTGCGATTTTTCTCACATACACTTGAGAGAAGATTTGCAATTTAAGGTTTAATAACAGGATTTAGTTCAAAGTTCATATTTTAGTTTATGTAACACGTCCGGACAGAAGCTCAGCGGCGGCGGAGTGATATATGAGAAAATAGTCCCTCAACATGCGACGATTCAGGCGACGCAAGGTTAGTTAAATGTCGTTTTTGCAGTAAAAACAGTAAATACATGTAGGTTTGTACAAGGACAGACTTCGGTTTGAAGAATTACGCCGTCTCGTGGTCAAAAGTCCCCAAAATGGCGCCTATGACTAGAACCTGAGACCATGAATAGAATGTAGAGGTGTCATCCGAGCCAGAGCAGGACAATGAGTAACCTCCATGAAGCCCATCAAACTCAAACCTGCACAAAAACTGTGTCAATCGTTTGCGCTGCAAAAAGTTTTGTTTGTGTGATTCTGGTTCTTCAGATATTCACAGTTTTATTTTGGTCGATGACGTCGTCCA
The DNA here is from genome assembly GCA_030686955.1 of Odontamblyopus rebecca. Lineage (NCBI taxonomy): Eukaryota > Metazoa > Chordata > Actinopteri > Gobiiformes > Gobiidae > Odontamblyopus > Odontamblyopus rebecca. The sequence goes on along the minus strand of CM060661.1, from coordinate 1,985,775 downwards.
GAACCTCAGAATGTGAAACAGCCTCAAAACAGGAAGAAAATGATAGAAAATGTTTGTATTTGGTTTGTGCTGTTTTGTGCTGTGACAGTTTCATTTGTGTGAGTTTATTTCTATAATTATTCATTATTATTTCTGCGGTTATATATATATATATATTATAGGACGTCATTTCCGCTCAGCTGACGGCGACAAACTCAAAACAAAAAACAAAAAACAAAAAACTCAGCAAAACTAGTGGCGAAAATGATCTGAAGCTGTGGAAAAGTCTGTGTTATTCTATAAAATATGAATAAAAAGCAAATGACTAAAGACTGAAACAGACTTTTCCTCAGCCTCAGGTCGTTTCTCTTCACTAGTTTTGTGGAGTTTGTCGCCATCAGCTGAGCGGAAATGACGTCCTGTAATTAATTTAGAAATAAACTCACACAAATGAAACTGTCACAGCACAAAACAGCACAAACCAAATACAAACGTTTTCTATCATTTTCTTCCTGTTTTGAGGCTGTTTCACATTCTGAGGTTCTGGACGACGTCATCGACCAAAATAAAACTGCAAATATCTGAAGAACCAGAATCACACAAACAAAACTTTCTGCAGCACAAACGAAACCCAAACGACTGACTCCATTTTAGGCGTTTTCGAGCATTTTTCTTCTTCCTGTGGGACTGACCCCAGTTTCACCTGTAAAAGAATCGTTAATTTCTCCAAAGCGTTTTGCAGCACAAATGATTGACCTATTTTTTGTGTTTGCGTTTTGATGGGGCGACTTCACGGAGGTCACCGTGTGTACAAAAGCAGTATATATATACACACAGGTTTGTATAAGGATGGATTAAAATGGTCAAAAGTCCTCAAAATGGCGCCTATGACACGAACCTGAGACCATGAATAAAATGTAGAGATGCTGTCAAAATCAGAAGAACTAAATGTATGTGGGTTTGTATAAAGATAGATTTAAATGGTCTGAAGGAGCACAACGTCTCATGGTCAAAAGTCCTCAAAATTTAAGATATAAACACTTAAATCTATCAGAAAATGACTTCAAAGTAGTGAAACTATCTGTCCATGCAGCAAGATCATTTTACTTGACAAGTTATCTGAAAATAAACTGTCTCTAAACTAGAATGAAGCAGTCTCAGAACTAGTAAGTCGATAATAAATCTCGAAACAAGATGAATAACCTGATATAAGTTTTCAAATCCAGGACAGATCAGAGAAATCTGCAGTTAAGACGTGACAAAAAACTGACAGAAACATGAACTGACAAACTAATACACACAAAAAACACATTTCAGAACATGTTTGTGCAGATCTGAACTACACTGTGAGCAGTTTTTACCCGAATGAGACCGGATATTTTGTTAGGAGGAAATTACTGTTGTTCAGAAATTGCCGTCTTTGCTAATTGTGTTGAAACTGTGGATTCAGTGGAAATGAACATTGGCGTGAAACTTGTACATTTTGGCAGAGAAGAAAACAAAAACACATAAAAATACAAAAGAAAATACTGAATGGTTAGATTTAAAGTCTATTTTTGTGTTTTTAGGATCTTGCATATGTGTAAACCTGATTCGATTGCTGTTCTTTCCTGTTGCAACACTGAAATTTCCCCATTTTGGAACAAATATCGGTTCTTTTATCTTAGCTCAAAACATGTCGTAAGGCAGTTTGACGGTTCAAAACTTTTCACAAACCTTTCTCAAAGACCAGGGTCGAGTTTTACCACGAGGGTAAAGCAAAAAAAACAAACAACAACTAGCATGCTAACAGCACACTTCCCTGCCTTATTTTGACCTCAATAGCGGCGCACGCAATTTATCTGCACTGGGGCGAGACGTATTTTTCCTCAAATACACGGGAAACGAAAGGGTACAGGGCATTTAATTCAAATTACATCCATGAACAACCCCCCCTCCTCCTTCACCGTACTAAACTCGTCTTTCTTCCTCTCTCTCTCTCGTTTTCTATCCCTCCCTTGTTTTCCGAGTCGTGTACAAGCCCGGTGTCATATGACCGCTTCCCCCTCCTCCCGTTTCCCAAGCCCCCCTCCCTCTGCGCACTACTGATATTAAGCACAATGAGTCTTTAAGCGCCGGATCAGAAGTGGGGGGGAGAGAGAAAGAGAGAAAGAAAAGGGGGAGGAGGAGGCGAGAGGAGGAGGGAGAGAGGGTAATCTGCTCACTGAGGTGTTAAATAGGCACAACAATGCAGGCTGGGGCCGGGACAGAGGCTGTGTAGAAGTGTGACGGTGCTAAAAAGACCTATTTGAAGGAGGAGGGAGCCAAGCTAACAGCTCAGAGGAGACAGAGGAGGGGGGCAGAGCGTAAGGAGTGACAGCCGAGGCTTAAACGGTCCCCGCGGACGTCCACAAACCTGCACGAAAACCAGGGCTGGAGCTGACTAAAGAGATTCTCCGGGTCGGCTAAAGACACGTCTCCTGCAGATCGGCCGGTCGACTAAACGGGGGGCGTGGGGAAAGCGCTCAAAATGATCCCGTATCACAAAAACAACTATTCATGCAGGAAAAAGTACTCGTTCTGTTCAACTCTTCCTTCTTAATGTTAATTTTAGGCAGATTATTTGTTTGTGCTGTGACTTTAATGTCTTTCTATTCTGTAAACTGACAAAAGAAAGTACACAAAGTACACGAATGACTTTGTGTACTTAGCCTTTATTTAAATACTTTGCTTCCTCACAGGCAAAGCAAGTGTACAAGGTAAATTGTGTATTTTGTGCACTTGCTTTGCCTACGAGGAAGAAAAGTATTTTAATAAATGCTGATTAAACTTGTAAATCATGAGTTTACTCTGCCTTTTTTAAATTCCAGTGCACTAACTTCTTTCCTTTCTCCTTTTTGTTGTCCCATATAAATCCTTATAATCTAAATATCACTTTTTTAAGGCCTAAGACAAACACAAGGCCCTCAGTTAATAACAGTAGATAAAGTAGATAAAACACATGGTTTACGTCGGGGTCATTTGGGGAAAAAATACATTGAAATGTGATTTTTCTGCCAAATTTTTGAGATTGTGATCAGATTTGCAATATTTGTTTAAAAAGGAGTGAGATTCTGTCCAAAGTGCACAACAATAATATTAGAGAGAAATGTGAACTGTCCATCCATCATCTCCCGCTTAATCCGGCTGGGTCACGGGGACAGTTTACTGCCCAATACTCACAGCACCTGAACCCCCCAAATGTGAACTGATAACTGATAAAATAATATACAATGGATGGAATTCAGAGCATGTTTTAGGTTTAAACTACAAGTACAACGTAATTTTTAAATAAAATACAGGATTTGTTTGTTTTGAGAGGTCAGAAATTTGCCGTTTTCCCCTGCCCCCCATCTCCACCCACAGCTCACAGTAAAAACAAGCGTAACCACAGCTGCCCTGAAGTTTACTGAGAGGAGAAGCGGCTGCTAATCTGCGCCAGTAGCTTCAACAACAAACTCAGGCATCCACACAAATGCCGGGGAGTGAATTGTCTTGCCCAAGGACACAGCCATAGTCCACACTGGTCAAAGCCGGAATTGAACTACAAACTTTCCAACAAATACAAGACAAACACGACTTCTACCACTGTCACCCAAAGAAAATTCACTTATAAATGCAAATATATTGACAATCTAAACAGAACAATATATGTTTTCTAATTTGAGAGAAGCGACACATTTGAGAAAAAAAAAGTGTGAAAAAAAATGACAACAGAGTAAAACTGAACTGTAGTTATGTCTGTAAAATAAAGCAGCAATACTGAAAATCACTGATACAACGGGTCTGTGATAAGGCACATATGACTGACAGACGATTACATAATAATAATAATAATAATAGGACAGAATAATAATGTGGAAGGACGATACTCACTGTGCCAGGCTCTCGGTCTGAGGAATGATGAAAAATCCAGGTTTGAAGATGTACAGAAAGGAAAGGGAGAGAAAAGAAAGAAATTAAGAATCATATCATAACACAAGTATTCACCTGTTCTTATTACATGAAGGTCATTTTACAGAGTTGAGTTTCAGCGTTCTTGTGGTGGTCATCGTTTTTAACAGACTATTTCTGATCATTTCGGTCAAATCAAACTGATGCAAATTTGACCAACTCATGAGGCCAAAATTCTGAACTGAACCAAACTATTTATTTATTATAATTAATGTCAAAATGCCGTCTTGTCTTGTCGTCTCGAGCAACACTAACATAAACCTGTGGGATGTCTGTACTGCGTTTTGACTCTGTTGCTGATGCTCGGAGGTGTTTTTTATTTTGTGCACTTATTCCATACGATGCCCCCGTTAGGAGCCTGGTCTGGGGCCGTCCTCTTTTATTTCCCCCTCCCCCTGTCCTCATGTGATGCTGTTTTTTGTTTATTTCTATCTGCTGCCTTCCTGTCCGGTCCCTGTCATCTTCCCCATGTAACACTGTTTTTTTCCTGTATGTTGTAATGTACGGACGGGGCGACAGGTCCAAGTTCAATTGCTTTGTCTTGTACATGTGAAGGGACATGACAAATAAAGGCTTTTCGTTCATTCAAACACACTGTTAAATGACAGAATACTTAAGGTCCTAGACTCTTATCAGTAACGTGTTGACGGTTCCTTTGCTGTGCTCGGTCTGTACCTCTCAGGTGCTCCGGGCCTCCAGGGTGTGAGTCGGGTCCGCCCAGGTGAGGAGGCTTCTTATCGCCGCCGTCTTTGCCCGCGAGGTGGGGGGGCATGGCTCCCAGGGCCCCGGACAGAGCCAGGAGCCCCGCGGAGCCGCTGAGCTGAGAGGGGTGCAGGCCGGCGGGATGAGGCGTCAGGGGGACAGGTGCTCCCCCGTGAGTATGAGACAGGTGCTGCTGCAGAAACACAGAGATCAGACAGTCAGTCACATGTTCTCATGAGGGTTAAAGTGTTTTATGGAACTTCTTCTCTGATAAGACGCTACAGAGACACACAGTGATAAACTATTATTGTGAAATACTGTAGGTAAAATGTCTGCTGGGCTACAGGAGTCTGGCTTAAGTCTTTGGTCAGAAAGGCTGCAGCAGGACCCAGAGGTTTGTACTGAAGAAAGTTTAATGATGATATGGTTGTGTTGTACGTGTATGAGTGTGATTATCTATAATAACCAAAAATGCGCATTAAAAAAACACAAACTTCCCCACTAGTGCAAAGAAACCAAACAAACGATCAAAATATATTGTTCCAGCTTCCACATAATAAATGATAAGTCGATATAGTAGTAATTATTGTGGCCAATTCCTGAACAGCTTATATTAATAATAATAATAATAATAATAATACATTTTATTTATTAGGCGCCTTTCTGGACACCCGAGGTCGTCTTACAACAACATAAACAACTTACGGTTTAAAACACAATACTTGCTCAATACTTTTCTGCCTTATGCTGCTGTTCCTGTTATTCGTCGCATTATTGGTGTTAAATGTTATTGTTAATATTTAATCTTTTTATCTTCTTTTATAGCATCATTCGACCTTAAGGAGCATATTCTGTTCTGGTCATGTTTGAATGACAATAAATAATAATAAATGATAACCTTAACCTTAAAATGCTGTAAAGCCATAAAATTAATAGAGCCAGTTTATGGATCACGTGATATTTGACATTTTCTGTTTAGATTTATAAGATAAGAGCTGCTTCATTGTGTCATTAACAAAATATATGAATATATGATATATATGATATATTTATATATGATAAATATATGATCTTGAATATGCTGAATGCACTTACAGTATGTTTTGTAATAAAAAATAAACAAAAAACTAATACACATGCAATAAAACTAGACAGATTTATCTAAAAAAAAAAAAAGGTAATTTACACATCTAAGTTATAGGGCTTAATCTAAAACAGTGAAATCAAAAATCTCTCTAATGGATTAAACCGTAGTAAAGAAAAACGCTGAAGACTTAAGCACAATGGAGCAGTAGTGGAGCGCGGGGCTTCCTGTCTGTCATGAATAGGTAAATCAATAAGAGACTGTAATTTCAGCAGAAGTGAAGCTCTGTTCAAGTCCTCAACAGATGGCTCGTTTTTCTGAGCGCTCAACTTTACAACAACTGCCCCTGAACGCACCATCCTCTGCGCCTCCTCTGCAGCCCCCGGGGTCAAACACTGCTAAACAATACTGACAGCTGGGATCACAGAGACAAGGATGTGCCGAGGAGGAGGAGGAGGAGAGGAGGAGGCAGAGGAGAGGAAGAGGAGGAGGAGGCAGAGGAGAGGAAGAGGAGGAGGAGAGGAGGAGGGCCTCACACGGGGGTTGCCAGATTTTGCGAAAACAAGCGATCGAGCCTTTGAAAAAAAGCCCAAAACAAGTGATCAAAGCACCACAAAAGGCCTAATGAGAAGCAACTGGTTCAGCGTTGTGTGTATATTTAAAAGCACTTTTAACTTTTTACATTTTTATTCAGGACCCACAAATACTAGAAAGATAAAACAGATATAAAACATCCCTTCCTGCACTCCGCTGGTTTAGCAGGGAACGGACACTCAGCATTACAGCCAACCTCGTCGTCTGTTATTAATGTGATGTTATTAATCAGTGAGTAAAACTTTAAAACTTTAGTGTGTCGGTGGAACACACACAGAACAACCAGACGTTTTGGTGCTGAAAATGTTTTTATCTCTGTCCGTGTTCAGTCTGAATGAATCGGCATGAACAGGGAACAATGACTCTTCCGTTGCGAAAATGCGCTCGCAGCTTTTTATTTTTTATTTTTTATCATTTCCGCTCTAAAAGGATCTACAGGCGGATTTCATGACACGTCACATATATGATGAGCACAACTCGGACCCAAAACAAACTGTTTTTATGGCGGTTTGTACGTTCAGAAATTCGAGCTGTTTGTGTTGTACCAAAATGCCGTCGTGTTGTGCTGCTGATTGTACGAACAGGCAGGTAAAAGAAAACGGACTGATTTTTTTTATCGGATTCCTAAAGGAAAAGGCGCATTTAAACAGCACCGCCGCCGTCTGTGGACACGAGACATTAGACGAGAAGACTGGACCAAGGCTCGTGTTTGCAGTGATCACTTTATGTCAGGTATTTATATACTATTTGCACCTCATTTTTATGTCAGAACAAATCCCTCGGGCTTAAGTGCGTCCACCCAGGCCTGGTACAGTCCTGTCTCGTGTCCTTGTGTGGCCTTTGACTTGGTGAAACTCCGGCTTTGACGATACAAAATTCACTTTCATTTGTTATTTTGTGCGTCCTCAAAGGTTGGACATGAAACTATACACTTCTAAAGACTTACATGCTCTTAAATTCTCCTTCGGGTCGAGTAACTGCGTATCTGTACTTAAGGTGAACTTCCTTAAATCGCCGTCACAATCTGTTGGCTGAAGGGACTTTAAATACGCTGAGTGATCGCGTCATTATCCGCCACTGTCACGATTGTAAACCCGGGAATGTTTTGGGGCCGATGTGTGCGCACATAACGTTTACACACTGTGAAACAGTCTATAAGTTGGACCGGTGGTGTCGCCCGGGTGTTTACAGTGAAATGTGACGCCATAACGTTATAACGACACATCCACAGACACGACACGACGACCAGGGAGACAAGCAGGTGGCGGAGTTACACTGTGCACCTTTAAACATCTTGTATTTCAGTCGCTCGTGGGTTCAGGCAGCCCAGAGTCGCTATTAAGAAGCAGACTTGGCAACTCTGGCCCCAGCTGCTGCTCGACTGTCAGCTCAATGAGGAAGAGAGAGAAGAGGAGAGGGGGAGACGAGCGGGTCAGGGGGAGGCGGGGGATTGGCTGGCAGCCCTGCTCTCTCTTTCACACCAAATCAGGCGCTCGTCGGACCGTGAAATGTCTTTGTGTTCCAAAACATCATTATTGCCTCCTCAGACAGTAGCCCCGGGAATGGAAGCTCCGTGATTCGCTGCGGGGAGGGGCGAGGCGGAGGGGAGGGGGGGGGAGGAAAGAGGGGAGGAAAAGGAGAGAAGGAAGGGGGGGCAGGAGGCAGCACCACAGGGGGGAGGAGTGCTGAAGGTCAAACCCACTTTTATCTCACCTAATTGACTAACTCACCCCCCTCCCTCTCGGCTCCTCTCAACCATCTCTCATTCTCTGCGTCCTGCCCACATGAATGAAAGCAAAACAACTAAATAGTCTTTTAACCCAGGGCCCTCACGCTCACTCGCACACACACACGCACACACACGTCAAACACACACACACACATACATACATCAAACACACACACACACACCAAGCACAAACACACACAGACGGGCTGAGTTTCAATGCTATTTGGGGACACTATATTGACTAAACATTCATTTCCTGGAGACCGATGCTAATCTTAAAAGGTGCCGTATCTGTTTTCACGCTCTTAAAAACATGAAAAACAGCAGCAGCTCGTTTTAAAGCGTTTGCAGTGGTCCGGAGTTGTCCCTCACTTGCCTTACGCATTCAGAGCGCCCTAATAATTCACCGTGATGAGTTTATAACGGCTTTTCGCACCTTTCAGAAGTCAGTACGGACGTTTGCCATCACGGTATCTGAACAGAAACTGACAAACACATTACAACAGTAAAACGGTTCATATATTAGACGCAGACGGCACATAGTGGATTAATTTTGACCTTAAGAGCTGCTTACGATATATATTTGAATTGAAACGCGACAAATATTGCTAAAAAAAACCTTAACCCAAACCACAACCTTAACCTATTTTAACCCATAGCCGCACTTTAAACCGTCTTGTTGATCTCATAATAAAAGCGTTACGTCATGGGGGACGTTCCACACACACACACACACACACACACACACACACACCACACACACACACACACACACGTACGCAGCGGCTGGTTTGCCAGTCGCTCGCAGTAACACACCCACATGTCACAGCTGATCACCCGGACATGCTCTCGGCTCTCGGCGCCGGCACAGAACCAGGGCACAGGGCGACTGAAGCGCGACGCTGCTGCTGCTGTTTAGGGCGAATCAGACGCTCGGATACACACACGACAGAAAACATTAGAGAGGAAGAATCTGAAGAATAATCTGAAGTATTTACACTTGTTTTTCTGTTTTATTTTGACTTGAACATACACCTTTGTATAATTATGCCTTACTGACACGTGTGTGTTGCTGTTTTTTTTGCTCCTTATTTAGAATTTATTATTACCGTTTGTGTTTTTTCTCTTTATTATATTATATTGTGATGTGTGAGCTACTGTGGCCAAATAATTTCCCTCTAACACAATTTGAGCCAATAGTTTTTGAGTTATTCGTCCTCACCGTGACTTTAGGCTGAAAACTCAACACACACACAGGGCTTTTTGACAGCGTTTGCCAATGTTTGTCTTGTAATGATAATAATAATAATACATTTTATTTATTAGGCGCATTTCTGGACACCCAAAGTCGCCTTACAACAACATAAACAAGTTAAGTACAGTTAAAACATACAGTTAAAAGCTACAGTTAAAGTGGGACAGTATTTAATTGTGTCACCATGGTAACGGCTGAACATCCCACCATTGGAGATGCATGTAGATCACCCCCAGCGTGATGCCACTGAAAAAGATCAATTACAACATAAACTGCAAAACTCATTGCGATGCTTGTCAGAATGAACACACACAGACACACACACACTGACACACACACTGACACAGACACACACACTGACACACACACTGACACAAACACACACACACACTGACACAAACACACACACTGACACAAACACACACACACACTGACACACACTGACACACTGACACAGACACACACAGACACACACAGACACAGACACACACACACACTGACACACACACACACACACACACACAGACACACACACACACACTGACACAGACACACACTGACACAGATACACACTGACACAGATACACACACGCTGACACAGACACACACACACAAACACACACGCTGACACAGACACACACACTGACACAGACACACACACACTGACACAGACACACACACGCTGACACAGACACACACACACACTGACACAGACACTGACACAAACAGCAGATGCAAACCGCGGCCGGGCTCCCGCTGGGCTTAAATGGAGGGAAGTATTGGTGCAGGAAGAGGGGAGCCTGGTTTGTCATGGGAGGTTGGTGCGAGCTGGTGATGTGTGCGCTATGCTTCATTACATTCATTTAACTCACAAACGGGGTGAATGACAGACCGGCGTGGGAGACCGAGGGGGAGAGGGGAGGGCGACGCTTTGACCCACCCTCCTCCTGGTCCCTTTTACAAACACTGGAATCCAGCAATTAAAACGCACACACAACTGCCAAAGCAGAACTGCCCCAACCCAGAGCTGCCCCGTCCCGCCAACTAACAAGCCACAAGACTCTGCACCGGCGGGGCTCACTGTGCCCAGACACACGGGCAAAAATCAGGTACTTTAAACACCTTAGTCACACTTAATACGGCAGAATAATAAGGCACACCTACACTTGTAAATGTTTATTTACCAGTAACTAATAATTTACTAAAAATGACCTAATCATGAACAAGTCTTTAACCCTCGAAGACCTACAGTATCATATACGATACTGAGGAACTGTTTATAGTTTATAAACACTTTTCATAACTTTAAGGCCAGGGCGGAGTTTTTCCGTCGCTGTAAAGCTAAAAATAATTAGCGCAGTAAGTGGCCTGTTTCTCAGATAACATTACAGTTACAAACTATACAGCCTTAGATAATAGTCTATGTAATATTGGATAAGAAGCTCATGGAGGAAAAAGTGCTTATAAACTCATCACTGTGAATGTGAATAGTAAGAATGCAAAATGTTTAATATAAACTATTACTCCTGTTTTTCACGGTGAGACAATAAAAATCAGGTCGAATGCCTTTAATAATTACCGCCTGAAAAATCAGGTTAAGTCTTAAACAAACAGTCGTGACAAGTCGAGAGGTGGAAAATATGACCATATTTGGAGAAAGGTCAGAGTTGGCAAAGCATGAAGTATTTCTTATCTAAACAGCACTGGAAGAACCACAGGAAACCAGCAGGTTAAATACAGTGGACTTAAGTCATCGGCCATCTTAAAAAACATGGAATATTCACACAGTTTCTAACACCACTGCCTGTGTTTAAGCCAATACTCCATTTTCTCTTATTTGACTAAAATGTAAATATATAATGTGAATAATGGTGCACAATAACTGTTCATGTGAGGTGCTACAGTGGAGATATTTTTTGCTTTGCCTGAAATGTTCCACAGGAGGGCATTAAACGTTTAAAACATTAAGCATCTACGTTTGTTTCTCAGAAATACCTTGATAAATGAGCCTTCATAAGACTGGCCCATGGCAACAGAGTGGTTAGCTGCTTTTGTTTGTTTTTTAAGTTTTTAACATCATCTCATGGCATTTTACCCAACTAAGAAGTGCAGCCTGTGCAAACCATCACAGCAAGAGGAGAACTAAGGAGCTAAGGAGATAAGGAGTTAAGGAGCTAAGGAGCTAAGGAGCTAAGGAGCTAGTTTAGTTTAGTTTCTTAATGAGGCAGGGACAGTGCACAATATAAATTAACCTTAAAACCTCTATAAAAAGCAGTCTAAACTACTTCAAACTACTCAGGCATCACATCCTGAGCTCTGCTGTACATCCCTGGTGTGATCTTTCCTCACATATACTGCAGGTCCCAGGACCCAGGCAGCTCCTCTGTCACAAAACACACTTTACAATCAAGCTGTGGAAATTATGGAGAAAAAGCCAATCCAATACACTGCAATACACTCGAGTATAATTTGCTTAGTTTTGAGAGCTTTTCTAAATGATACTCTCTTAAGCTTATATTCAAATTAGGGCTGAAACGATTACTCGAGTAACTCGGATAATTCGATTACAAAAAATATTCGGGGCAAATTCTTTGCCTCGAGGCTTCGTTTAATTCATGTCACCAAAGTCAATTTATTTAAAATGTCTCTGCTATCGTATCACTCCTCCTTTGTAGACTGCTGCGCCAGTCTGGGATCACTGTTTCACACGGACAGTTATCAATGACGTACATTTCAAAGATTTGAAGCGGCGCGATTTATTCCACGGTGTGGAAATGGCAGATAATGATGTGGCCGCTGCCAGTGTGCACTGGCAAAGCCAACCTGATGTACCACAACAGTACGTCTTCAATGCTGCAGCACTTAAAGCGAAAGCATCCTCATGTGAACTGTACTTCTCTAAGCGGAGTCGGAGAATCTATGAGGTAATAAACTTTTACGATTGCTAACTGAAATGAAAAGTAACGCCTATTAGAATGTACAGTATTTGTAATTATTTGTAACCTGTGTTATGAGTCGATAGTAACGAGGCATAATGAGCAGCAAGAGAGCAAATGATCTCACTCAAATCGCTCCCTTCCTCACGTATACACAGACACACACACACACACACGGTGTTTCCCACATCAGAAACGTCTAGTTCGTTGTTCTACTTTTACCAAAAATCTGATTTAATCTAGAACCGCTGGCATCAATAATTCCAATATCAGAGAAAGGAAATATTTTACCGACGTTTACGAACACTTATCTGTTCGCTAGTTCTATATTTAGCTTATTAATTAGGCTAGTTAAAGGATTAACGTTGTCACTTAGAAAACTCCTGATTTATAAGCCAATAAGCCAAAGGTTTTACACTTGTTTAAAAAAAATGTTGACTTTAAATAAAAACCTTTTTTGTGAGGAATAACAGCAATTGCTCATTTTAAGAGGCCTTTCATGTTGCGTTACACACTATTGATATAGTTGTATAAAAACAAAAAAGTGTGATTTATCCGATTACTCGATTAATCGATGATATAATCGACAGAATACTCGATTCCAAAAATATTCGATAGTTGCAGCTCTAATTCAAATGCATTAACAATTTAGCACCAGAACCTCTGTGACAAACCAGCAGCAGAGTCACAGAAGCAGTAAGGGTTGGGTTTGTGTGTGTGTGTGTGTGTGTGTGTGTGTGTGTGTGTGTGTGTGTGTGTGTGTGTGTGTATGTGTATGTGTATATATATATATATATATATATATATATATATATGTGTGTGTGTGTGTGTGTGTGTGTGTGTGTGTGCGTGAGTTTGTATATATGTGTGTGTGTGTGTGCATATATGTGTGTGCGTGTGTTTGACTGTGGGAATGTTGGACATGCTGCACTATTGTACATATCTGTATGAAGACTAAGTTTTTTTTAACCATTATTAGGTAAAAGCCCAAACAGGGACAGGAGCTGAAAACGAGCTAATGGCTCTAAACTCTATATGCGTCGCATCAGCTGCAGGTTCTGTATGTAAATATGTCTGACTGCAGTGTCCCTGTCAAATAAATAAAATAAAATAAAAAACTTAAATTTCCCTTAAGATGAATAAAATATCTCTGTCTTCTTACGGCGTGTGCACTTTTCCACAGATCTGCCCTGTGACTTGGCGACTACATGTTCGTCCCTTCTAGAGAATATCTAGAGAGAACAGAAGGTGTCACAGTGGCAGACGCGTGAGTAACAGTACATATTCCTCTTTTGCACAGAATCTTGGCACGAGCTTGAAAAGACCAATTATTGACTATGACGAGTTAATTATTGCTCCTCTAAACACTCCCTTTGTTGTCACTTGTTTTATACACTAACTGAAAGTCTGGACAGGAACATTCTTGGCAAACGGCTGAGCACGATTACCAAAAGGAAACAGTCAAGGCGTCGACTGATATGTGAACTAGTTTGCCTGCATTCTGTTCAGAGCTTTAATAAGTAGTTTCAGTGCAGCGGGTTCAATAGTCCTGAATTAGCTGTGGGAAGAGTGCTCATTATGTATTTATTCACAGTTATAGCCACCTGGGTGTTATATGATGCAACTGTTTTGAAACATGCTTCACCCATAGGCCCAACTTATGTGAATAGTTTTCTTTGTCACATCACTTTAGCTCTATGAACACACAAACTTGTAACTTATCTCGAACGGTTTGAATGCAAAGAGCCAAGAACCAAAATGACATCAAAATAAGGATGTGTTGACATTAAATTACAGTTGGGACTAAACTGGGAGTAAACCAGGACTAAACCAGGACTAAACCAGGACTATTAGAGACCAGGACTAAACCCACTCCACAAACCAAACGAGTACAATTACAGAACTTAATCCACATAGGCCGAGTAAAAAGAGTTTCAATAATTCTCCCTCCATCTTCTGACCATGTACTGTTGTGTTTTAAATTAGGGTTGTCAATAATAATGCGTTAACGCCTGCGATTAATCACAAAAACATTTTTCACACTAATGTTTGTTTAACGCAGATGAATCACAGTTTACTCTGAACGCTCCTCTGTGGAAAGTGGGGTTGGACCTGAAGGCGGCGCAGGTTATTAGGTCAGTGATCAGGTCCATATGGGACTTTAGATAAACTCTCGATGAACTCTGTTTCCACAGAAGCACAAGTTTAAAATACCAACTTAAAGCAAAACACGGGTTTGATTCAGCGGCAGCAACGACGACACTGCACCAACAACAAGCCGAGCACGACAACAAAACTACCAGCGATAGAAAAATGTCAATAATACAATTTTTTCATAATAAATGGCATTTTTGTCAAAATATTTTCGTCTGTTTTTGAAGAATAATTAATAATAATAATGCATCAGTTTTATACAGTGCTTTTCTGGACACTCAAAGACGTTTTACAGCTTTATTCACTCACTCCAGACCCGGTGGTGGAGCTGCTACTGTAGTCACAGCTGCCCTGGGGCAGACTGACTGAAGTGAGGCTCCAACCTGCACCAATCGGCCCCTTCGACCACCAACACTCACACACACACCACTTTCATACTAGGCAATGTGGGTGAAGTGTCTTGCCTAAGGACACAACAGTTTTTGCTCTGGCGCCCCCCTGTGGCACCTGGAATTCCCAGTGTCTCCATCCAAGTCCTGACCAGGACCTGAGCTCCTGAGACCTGACAGGATCAGGCTTCGACAAGGAGGTGAGGCCACTGTGATTAATCTAACATGTGATTAATCTGATTTAAAAAATGAATCGTTTGACAGCACTAGTTTTGAAGATCGTACAGCTTCAATGACTTGTTCTTCACTACCAAATGCCTAAAAGATGCCTGAGAAATATGTTATATATGTCCTGTAGCAGTAAATGACGTGTCTGAAGTGTTGAAATAGCACAGTGTAAGACAAATACGCACTGTTGGAGGGAGGCCTGGCAGTCCTCGTACTCCAATCACAGCGTTCAGCTCGGCCATGGTCACCTGTTTGGCCCTTTCCACAGCCTGGACCACCTGCTGCTGGTGCTGGAGGAGACAAACACGCACGAGGTTAAGTGTAAAAGACAGTGTTTTACTTTAGCTTCCACATTAAACACGTGGCTTTAATGAGGAGAGTCCCGAGTGACGTCACAAAATACTTGAAACTGCAGTGGCCGTTGCACTTTTTGAACACAAAGCTGAACATTTTTGACCACAATAATATAGAAACAGTTTAGTTATAACAGTGTGATCGCACTTTAGACGCGACATGAGCGGCTACAGCGTTTTCACGTTAAAATGAACTCTTAAACTCAGAGGGAGGAGGACGGGCGGAGTCTGGAGGTATAAAGAATGACAAACACTTCACACTCCGCCCCGGCAGCTTTCAGACAGAATATAGAGCGAATAATTACTAAATACTAAATTCTGTAGTTCAGACACAGACGACGATCAGTCTAACAGCAGCAGCGCTTAATGCTAAACATGTGGCACTTACCTCCTGCGAGAGGAAGGGAATGACTTGTGCACAGATGGTGTTGAGTCTCTTGGCGATCTCAGTCTGATGGAGAGAATAACAGAGAGAGAGGGAGGGAGACGGAGAGAGAGACAGAGAGAAAGGGGGAAAGGGCAAGAGAGGGAGAGGGGGAGGGAGAGAGGAAGAGCGTTAATGGTTAATCACATAATTATATTCATTATGAAAAAACAGCTGTTACGAAACATCAAGAGCCTCATGTTTTGGTGGAAATACACATTAGTTTGAGTATTAGTTTTTTAGAGTGCGTCCGGATTAGCACAAAACAGCACAAACCAAATACAAACGTTTTCTATCATTTTCTTCCCGTTTTGAGGCCGTTTCACATTCTGAGGTTCTGGACGACGTCATCGGCCGAAAATAAAACTGCGAATATCTGAAGAACCAGAATCGCACAAACGATGGACACGGTTTCTGTAGGTCTGAGTTTGAGGACTTCACGCAGGTCTTGGCCGGGACGAGCTCAGGACCTGATGAGCCCCGGGGCGTGTGCGGCTCCCCTCACGATGAAGATGATTCAGTGTGTGCCCGACGGACGCCCTTACACTTCCCCTTGTAACTTTTTCGTGACCTTGTAAGCGTTTCCCCGCCCGTCCGCCGCTGTAACGGACGTTAATTGAGGACGTGTCATTCCCAGAGCCGCTCGGTTCAACAATAACAAAATCATTTATAATTATAACAGCTCTGGTTTCTGCCCCCGCCTGTTGTGTCGCCCCTCTCCCCTCGCACTTCTTTCTTCTCGTTCCTCTTCCCATCAGCACTTCGGTGTAATCTCATCACCGCCTAAACCCCCCCTCCATCCCCGTATCCATGGCAACACATCCGCCGCCCCAGCTCCCGGAGGCGGGTACGAGCGGTCGAAACCCGATACCCCCACGGTGGCACCAAATCAGATAAGGCCGCTCGCATTACATATCACACAATTAAAATGGATACGCAAACGGCCCCGGCCAAGGAGGCAACCGGAGGAGCCATGAAACGCAGTATTTGCCCATTAGACGTTATTGCGTTATGGAGGATTGTGGAGGATTGGAAATGCGTTTTTAATCTTACACGTTTTTTTTTTTCATAAAAGATGCAAAACAGGCAACGCAAAACTACCATCACCTCACACTCAGCCAACACGGTGTTCGATAATATGACAAATATGACTTTTCCACACAAATAATTCAACTTTTGTAGTATTTATTTTGTTCGTATGTTGTTTCCGATTTCATGGTTTTCCTGTTATTATGACTTGTGTGTTTGATGATGACATTAGAGACATATGATCGTTATGTTATGTTGTTTTTTATTAATATAGTTTTCTAAATTTAAAATAGTGTCCTGCATCTTTTTACTATTTTACTATTTTATTACCTGAAGGAGAAATCCACTTAATTAGAGACATGATCATGTTGGCTCGTGTGAACGCTCTGTTATGTTGTTTTTTATTATTTTAATTATTATTTTTCTAAATTTGTGTTATTATCTGTCATTTGTATTTTGTTGTCGTTTTGTTGTTATATTTTGTTGTTTTTGTTATTTCTATCTAATGTTATATGTTCCACTGTAAAAGAATGTAAACTTCTTAATTGGCCAAAATAAAATTATAATAAAACAAATAATAATTTCCCTGTAGTGTCTCTACATTTGCATCTTTTTACTATTTTATTAACTTTGCACTGAACAAGGAATGCACTTAATTTTGTTTTTTATTTGTTACAATGACAAATAAAGATTTTATTCCTGTGTTGTGGCCGATAACACTGCTCACAAATTTATCAGTAATGTGTTTTTTTTCAATATATTGTTTATTCGTTTTCATTTTTTCAATTGAGAAAAAAAACAAAACAAAAACAAACAAATAAACCAGAAACACGGCCAGTGCAGATATGTACGTGAGTAATGCAGTTTCTTCAAATTCTACAATTTTTAAAAAGAAAAATATGTTCTCGTATATTTCTCTTCCTTTCAAGGCTTATATAAGGAAATGAAAGTTTTTATTGTTTCTTGTCGGGACCTTTTGTCATGAGCTTTATTTTTATAAATATCTCAAGCTCCGTCTATTGAAACAAGGATTTGACTTCGGTTATGCAATTTAACACAAGTGAAACGATCAAAAACACTGTTATTGCAAAATCTAAAATATATTATTGAAAATCTTATTGCATATGTTCATTATATGTTCTAGGTCGTATATATGGACATTTTAATAAGATAAAATAAGATAAAATAAGATAAGATAAAATAAGATAAGATATCCTTTATTTGTCCCACAATGGGGAAATTTCAGTGTTGCAACGCACAGTTAAGAGAACAGCAGGAAAACAGCAGCAGCAACAGAAGAACAGAATTACTTAAAAACAGACAAACTCTATAAAGATCAGTAAAGATCAGGATTATAAAAGTATATATAAGGATTATAAAAGTATATATAAGGATTATAAAAGTATATATAATATAAACTGCATCTTAGGCCTGAACACGGGCCACAGTTTGTGCCGTGAAATGAAGTGAATAAAAAACTGAAGCCAAAAATGGAAACTGGATCAACTGGATATTAGGAATTATGTGGGATGTAGGATGAGTCAAATGCAGAATGAGTCAAATGCAGAATGAGTCAAATGCAGAATGAGTCAAATGCAGAATGGTCAAATGCAGAATGTGTCAAATGCAGGATGTGTCAAATGCAGAATGAGTCAAATGCAGAATGAGTCAAATGCAGAATGAGTCAGATGCAGAATGAGTCAAATGCAGAATGAGTCAAATGCAGAATGAGTCAGATGCAGAATGAGTCAGATGCAGGATGTGTCAAATGCAGGATGTGTCAAATGCAGAATGTGTCAAATGCAGAATGAGTCAAATGCAGAATGAGTCAAATGCAGAATGAGTCAAATGCAGAATGAGTCAAATGCAGAATGGTCAAATGCAGAATGAGTAAAAATGCAAAATGTGTCAAATGCAGAGTGAGTCAAATGCAGAATGGTCAAATGCAGAATGAGTCAAATGCAGAATGAGTCAAATGCAGAATGGTCAAATGCAGAATGAGTCAAATGCAGGATGGGTCAAATGCAGAATGGGTCAAATGCAGAATGGGTCAAATGCAGGATGGGTCAAATGCAGGACGGTAATATCGTTATATCTTTAAAGTGGCTCCAGTATCTTACAGTAATAAATAAATTCCTCGTTTCTTTCTTCTAATCTTGTCCCTTTAAACTGCACTAAACCCACTGGGCGACGTGACCCGTCTGTGGGTCTATCAATAGAGCGGGTTGCACGGGTCCTTTATCACCCGGTGTCTCAGCACGGCCTCTATAAGGACACCTGATAGTATTCGGTCTTTAGACCTGTGCCAGGGTTCATCCAATTATGTCGTTTAAGAGCTAATTAAAGCAGCGCTGTGACTAAATGCGGCCGCACCAAACAAACAGCTTCACCCTGAACAGCACTTGGCCCAGAGCCAGCGCTATAAGAGGCTATGCTAATGCGCCCACTCTGCAGCCAAGGAATAACTCAGTAACCCAGATAATGACGGCTGCCACTCCTCTATTACTCCCTCGTTTAACATCGCAAACAACATCTGTATTTGGGCTCCTGCTGCGTTTACACTCATTTGGCATAAGTGGATTTTTACTACAGTATTAAAAGGCCCATTATACGTTATTTTTTGATGCATGTTATTGTTTTATCAATCAAAAACATTCCTGGAGTTGTGTTTTGTTTCATTCATACCCTGCGTATTTAGGCCAGGTTCTCCTCTCCAACAGAAAACACTCTAATACAAACGTAATATGGAACAGAGCATTTTGAGCTTTGGAGATGTGCACAGACTAAAGATAAAGAGTTACTCAAATATGTGAATGAAACAAAACAACTCCAGGTCTGTTTTTGATGAGGTAACAACATTATAACATGACTTAAAGAGCACAAGATGAATGTTTGTTATTAACCCCTGAAGACCTGAGGGCAGTTTTAGTACATTTCTCCTCGCCTGGATTTATTTCTTAATTTTGTTTTTAAAACTGCCCCTTTTACCCCTAATGAAGTGTTCTACCTCCTTTTGTTCAGTCCAACCTGTTATTTCACAATCTGCTGCTGTAGTTGTGTCATGAGGCTGTGAGAAAAGCTACAGGACCAGAAATAGAGATGAAAAAAAAATAACAGAAAATAAAATTCATGACGCAAACATGTATAAACATCTTGTTGGACATAAAAAATGCTTAATTTAGGGCCTGAGCTACAAAAATGCAAAATCTCAAGTCTGTAAGTAAATTAAAAATCTCCTTATTGCCCTAAAAACAAAAAAAGTGCAGTGGCTCCATGACTTTCCTGGTCCAGTCCTGGAAACAGCTCCTGTCAGGTCCAGGGCCAGAGCCACAGCACTTCTGCATTTCCAGGGTGGAAATTACATTTGGATTTGTTCAGTTGGACTGAAATAAACCTTTAAATAAAAATAGAAAGAGATGCACAATTACACACACCAAGATGTGTCATTTTCCATGTGTGTGAGAATTAACTCCACTTAGAGCGACTTTTTCCCTCATTATAAACACACACAGTCAGAGGAGTCGACCATCTTGACTCACTTCACTCTTTGGCAAAGTTTGGCTCCATCAAAATGGACGGAGCGCATGAGTTTGGGGAAAACAAAGTTCCTGTTGGACACTCGTTTTGCTCACGTCATCACACAGCGTGAGTGTGACGTAGGATAAAGCCGCAGAAATGTACGGAAACCTCTATGTCTGCACTTTCAGAGGGGAAAAGGAAGTTTCTGTCTTTTACTGTTAGAAAGTTCTGTGGTTATAGAAACATATTCCTCTGTATCGTGTACGATGTCTTAGGTCTTTGAGGGTTAAGATTTGTATTTTATAGGAAATCTTTTCAAGTAATTTGCCTTGTGGATCACTTAAGTGCTGGAATTAAACTGGCAATCCTCTGGTTCTGAGTAAAGTGCTTCTCTCACCGCACAATCGCTGACCTATTTTCGGATACCGTCTTCTGAAAACCGTAAAAGGTTCATTCATTCATTCATTCAAACACTATCTGCATCAGTGCACTGTCGGACAAGTTAAACTGCTGTAATTCAATCTTATTAGACCCAAATGATCCAATTGCCAGGCAGCTCTAAATAAAGAGCCGTCTGAAACAGCTTAACCTGGAGATCAATTCCCAGAACCCGAACTGCTGGTGACACCTTTAAGCCACTTTCAGATGCCCTCAAAAACAAAACGACATGTGAAAATGTTCAATAAATGAGAAATAAAATGTACTTTGGTTATATGACAGTTAATTAGTCTGACCATAAGTTGAAACAATTACAGGTGGAGTATTTTATGGGTGGGATTTGCAGAATTTTGGTTAGGTTTCATTATTTTGTCAAATTATTTCGATTAATCGGACGATCAGACGTGTAATCTTCATCTGGACCTCACAGACGCATTAGAAAAGAAGATGTCAAAGATTAAACTACTCCTGATCTTCAATAATACACTTTGTATTTGTAAATTTTCTCTATTTAGACGCCTTCGAACGCCATATTTCGACCTGTATTTGGTGAAAAATGTGTTTCCTAATAATAAATTAGTTATTGGACAAAAGAAATTCTTGGTCAACTAAAGAAATGTCCTGATCAATTAGTGGACTAAAACACTCAAACAATAAATACTAATAAAATACAATACTAAACACATTCAATTCAATACTATCCCACTTTTTAACTGTACGTTTTAATCATACTTGTTTATTGCTGTTGTAAGGCGACCCTGAGCGTCCAGAAAGGCGCCTAACAAATAAAATGTGCTATTATTAAAAAGGGGGAGTGGCAAAAGCTCGCAAAACTATCCCGTTTCTCTGTGTTTCTGACCTAAACTGCACTCACAAGGCTGCACCTGCAGGGGGAGTTCATGCAAAAACAACTATTTATGCAGAAAAAAGTACTGGGAAACAATCTATTTATCGAAGGATGAATTAAACGTGCGAATCATGAGTTTAATCTGCCTTTTAATACATACGTAGATTCCAAAAATACTACATCTTCAGAGAACTCGCTCACTTCTCTTTTCTACTGTTGTCCCACATAAATCCTTATAATATAAATAAAATAATCCTACAATTTGATTTATCGAATTGAAAAAATAAGAGCTGACAACTAAAATAATCGTTAGTTGACGGACAAACGGATGGAAAGGGTCCAGTAAACACAGATATTCCCCATAAACTTAGACAAACCCAAATGAGATTAGGACAGACCTCTGGCTTCACCTCAAAGTTAAACTCGGGGCAGTTGTGAATGTCGAGACGTCACGTGACCAGAGCCTAAAAATCCTAATTCCATCTACACGACACCGTTCTGGGAAGCAGGACGTGCTAAGATGCTCAGCCCATGACGGAGATTAGAGGCGTTACAGCGGGGTGTCTTTAAAAGGATGTTTCCATAAGTCCTCACGAGAGAGAACAGGTGAGAAAACCGCCCAAGGTTTAGATCATTTACCTGAGCCGACCGTAAAACCACTGACACAGCAACAGGCCATGTGATGTCAGGGATACTAAGACTTTTATTTGTTTCATTTAAATATGTTAAACTCACAAATCCTGCATGTTTACTGTGTTTTTCGGATTATAAATCACACTTTTCATGTTTTTTTGGGTGGTCCTGCGACTTATACTCAGGTGCGACTTATATATTACATTTTTCACACTGACAGTACATACACCAAATACATGAATCTTATATATGAATCAAAAATGAAAAAAACAGATCGTTACCTGTTTTTTCATTTTCTTATTTTTGATTCTATATTGAAAAACGAATGAACGAATGATGCACAAACTCTACTCTATTCGCTTGTTTTTATTACTATAACTCGCCTTTCAAGACGAAATGTCAGTTTTTGGTCTCCGATTTTATAAAATAAATGTCCTCCTTATAGTCCTTATACTGCGAAAAATACGGTAGGCCGAGTTCTTCTCCCAAACTGAAAACACTCATTTCAGCCCTGGAATTCCTGATCTCTACAGCGACTAAAGGTAAAAGGAGCTGTTAGCCTGAAAACTACCGCTTCATGACATCACAAGGTGGAACAGAGCATTTTGAGCTTAGCAGGTGTATAGAAACTAATAATAAAGTGCTACTCAAACATGTGTGAATGAAAGGAAACGCAACATGGGGTATGTTTTTGATGAAGTAACAGCATTAGAACGAGGCTAAAATCACACAAGCTAAAACAGGACCTTTAAACGTTTAACTTTAGGCATTTAAGACATTAGGCGTTTAAATTATTCCATGTTAGAAATGATTAAACTTCTCCAAAGCCGGTAAGTGGGCAAACACTCTTCCACTGAGCCGCCCCTGTCTTTGCTTTACAATATTGTGTCATTACTAGAACTGCGCTGTAAAGCTGGCGGGAGAATAAGCGCGTTTGTGAATCTGAGCATGCACGGTTTGCTGATTTAGTTCCAATTTGAAGCTAAAACCGAGTCTCTGCGAGCACTCTCTGAGAACAGACTTCTCATTACTTATATAATTGGAGAATTATTGGCAGAGCGCGTACACACAGGAGTGAATGTTCCCAGCGGGGGGCGGTTGTTAGTCTGCCTCCCCCGCACCCCCCGCCTACACAAGCTTGTTGCTCTGACAACTGCAGCCCCGAGCTAATGACCTCCCCCTGTGCGTTACTGTCTGTTTGTGTGGACCACTCAAAGGTGCATGTCCCTCAGAGGAAGAACAGTGGATTCAGATCAAATGAAAAGCAGAGATGCCAGGACTGGAGAAATAATGGGCTGTAGTCACGGCGAGAATCTGAAGTCATGAATTTAGATGGAGGCAGGGGTCTGTATGAATCTACGGAGGATTTACTGTTTCTGTAAGAACTGACCAAGCTGAAAAAGGTCCAACATTACACAAAATGGATTCTTTTGAGCCATGTTTGAATGTTGTTACCTCCTCAAAAACAGACCTGGGGTTGTGTTTTATTTTGATCACACGTTTGTGTGATCCTTTATTATAAGTCTGTCTCCAAAGCTCAAAATGCTCTGCTAGTTTTTAAGTCAACAGCTCCTTTTACCTTTTGCTCTGTAGAGATCGGCAATTCCAGGAGTAAAATGATCCAAATGATGGAAGTAAAGGTGTACGGAATTTAAAAACACAGTGGAGCACATCCTGTATTATCACCTGACATCACAAGTGCTTCTTTTCTTTGAAAAAAATCCCAAGGCCCCATCCACACTCGTACATGTTCGAGTCGTTTTCATTGTGGAGGATTCGTCCACACTAATCCGATGGAAAACGGCTCTGGAGACGGAACGATCTGAATACGCTCACGTATTCGCCCGAGTAGGGATCTGATCCAGCGCCATGTGGACGCATGAAAACGCTGAAAACGCTGCTGTAGTTGTTCGAGCTGCCGTCCTTATTGGACTGCGTCACTGTGACTTGCTCCTTCCTGTTTCACCGGGTTCGTGGCATCGGGAATGTGACACTATTGCGGAAAACAGTTTAAACAAACCGGAGACAAACACGAAACTGCGTCGGGTCCATGAAAAGACGGTTTTCACGCTGCCATCTTCCTTGGCTCGAAATCGGCTGGTGCAACTTCCATAGAACTACAGCAACTTCAGACACGCCGCTCCTTGTTTTTATCGCTCGTGTGGTGTCGGGAAGTCATGTGACTAACGTTTCTGCTGATCCAGAAACAACGTGTGGACGCACATCGTTTCCAATACGCTGATACAGTGATTCATTTCAGTGTAAACGCTCTCTAAATATGCAGGGTTTGTGTGTTAAACATGTGTGAATGACTCCAGGTCTGTTTGTGATGAAGAAACATTGTGACGTAGATCAGAAAATGGTATAATTTTACAGAAAATTACACATGCTGAATCTCAAAAGAAGTAAACAGTAAGACTGAGTACACGTCATCCCTCATCCAAGTCGTTAGTGCCTCATCCAAGTCATTAGTGCCCCACTGCTTTAGATCTGTCAGAAGGAGAAGTTAACTACAGTGAAACTAACACACCCTGGTAGTTAACAGTAGGAATGTCTGTAATTAGTTAAGTCCATTGAACAACACTAAGATGCGAACTGTCCCTGCGTCACGTTTTGCATAATCGTTAACTCCCATTAGCTTAACCTGATCCGTCTTATTGTTTTCATTGTTTTGGTATGCAAATGTTGAGCCTATAATTACCTGCTGGTCATATGAATTATTTTGTCATATTAATGTCATGCCTTAAAGGCCTTTCAGTTAACACAATATACTCCAACAAAGAGAAATATGGCGCTTTTGTGGGAAATATGTCCAGTAATTATAGAGTTATTAACCCAACATCCGCATTTTGACACTTCAAGGCAAACTCTATAATAACTGACGTGTGCTTGTTGTTTTTCTGTGTATTTCAGCAAAATGTGTTTTACTGCAGTATTATCGTAGCTCATGGGGTAGACGTGAGGCCGTGGAGAATCAGGGAGTGTGCCGATAGCATGCTAGTTGTCGTTTGTAGCATTACGGTGATGACAAAACTCCGCTTTGGTCTCGGAAAGTTGTGAAAAGCGGCTATAAAATCATTGCGGTAAATAATTCGGATGCTCTGAATGCATAAAGGTGACGGACAACTGCAAATTCTTTAAAAGGAACGAGTTTATTTTATTTATTATGTTTTGCATGTTTTTAAGACTGTAAAAATCAGGTAGAGCAGCTTTAAACTGTAGTAATGCCACGTGAGCTCCATCGACTGAACACTCACACACAAACATTAGATCAGAGCGGCGCTGTTGAGGTTCGACTGCGATAATGAGGCGAGTGTAGAGAGAGAAGTGTCCCTGGCCCCCAGTGAAGGAGCCAGGCCAATCCACCTCCAATTTCCTCTGTTCTGAGCGGTCGATAGCTGCAGTAATTACTGGTAAATTCCCTGAGCTTTGGCTCCTCTGTGCAGAGGAGCAGTGTGTGAGAGAAAGAGGCAGGGCTGAACGGTTTTTGGAAGAGTCTAACTGGGACTTTCCTGACAAAAGATGTGAAGATTATTTGGTTAAACTGTAATTGTTCAGGTCACAATATAACGACTAAGAAATGCAAACTAAGCAAAACATGGGTATTTTTGTTTTAATATGTGAACTGAGGTGGGTTCTGTATGTTCTTCTATGGCTAATTATTGGTTCATTCTGCTGTTTATTACACCTCACACTGAAACTGTGTTTTTAAAAATGTGTTTACTGGAATTATTATAAATGAGTTTATTGTTATTGTGTCAGCGGCATAAAGTAGTTTCAATATTGTCGTTTATCATAGTCTGTATCTGGAACAATATATTGTGCTTTAAAAGTTGTTTTCACGACACGTCTCATTGTATAAAACCGTTCTTGGTGTTAAAATAAGTCCACTGTTGGTGTATAATTAGGAAAATGTTATTATCTGAGAATCAGGAAGGAAGTTGTTGTTATTACAGTAACTAAAACTGCGCTCTGGCCTCGTAGTTATCAAAAGAGCTTTTGTGTTTCATTTTTTGTATGAAAAGCGCTCTGTAAATAAAGTTTGATTAATTGATTGATAGAAAAGCGCCTATTAGCTCATTGCTGTGAATAATAAGGATGCATAAGGTAAATGAATAACTTTGAACCACAGCAAACTAGTTCAGTTTTTCACGTTTATCAAGTAAAAATCGGGCACAAAGCCTTTAACAAAATCCTATCTTTTTGCTAAACTACTGCAATGATGAGATGCATTTGTTTGAGGGTTGGCAGGATTTATTGGTACTATTTGGTGTAAATGTATTGGCGGTTTCCTAGTTATCGTGAAGACACTTTGCACACTGCCAAACTGATCTTGAGATTACCTGAAAACGCAAGAAAAAACACAAAATCGATTTACGCAACACATTTTAGGAGCCTGTGATCAATATGAGCGTGCACGGTCCTGTTTAGGAGTTTCAGCTAACAAGGTGGGAGGGACTAACAGAAAAATAGATAGGCTAATGCGAGCGTGTGAGAGTCATTTTATTTGCAAACGGACTTCTTTATCAGCGCATCTACTGTAATCCTAACTAAATCCGTTCGTTTACAGTCCAATTACGTTAAAATAAAGCTCAGGGTAAAGTCTAACAAAGCCTACAGTTAGCATCACACCTCCAGGGAAAGTACCAACACAGAGGAGGGTCACCGGAGGAGGATCTACTGTATATTCTGCAGAGAAAACCTTTGCTATTTGCCAGAAGAACAGCCCGCGGTGTTGCCTCGGTGTGTTTTGTTAACCCTGTCTCTGTGATCTCAGGCATGATTGTGTTTGCCTTGTGATGGTTGTGTCTACAGGTCTGTGTGCGTATCCAAATGTCACTGTACTCACAGGCTTCATTATGTGTGAGTTTACAAGTGCTCCCTGTTCAGGCGCTGAGGGCGGCGACAAAACAAACTTTAAACATGTTTACAGTGCTGTCAAGTCAAGCACACCTTCTCTCAACAGTATTTGGGTCAATTACACTGAATCTTTTGGTTTGCTCATGAAGTTTTCAGGTTTATTTCAGTCCAAATGAACAAATCCAAATGTAATTTCCACCCTGGAAATGCAGAAGTGCTGTGGCTCTGGCCCTGGACCTGACAGGAGCTGTTTCCAGGACTGGACCAGGAAAGTCATGGAGCCACTGCACCTTTTTTGGTTTTAGGGCAATAAGGAGATTTTTAATTTACTTACAGACTTGAGATTTTGCATTTTTGTAGCCGAGGCCCTAAATTAAACATTTTTTTATGTCCAAAAAGTTGTTTCTACATGTTTGCTGTGTGTTTTGTATAAAAGAGTGTGAATTTTATTTTCTATTTCTGGTCCTGTAGCTTTTATCACAGCCTCATGACACAACTACAGCAGCAGATTGTGAAATAACAGGTTGGACTGAACAAAAGGAGGTAGAACACTTCATTAGGGGTAAAAGGGGCAGTTTTAAAAGCAAAATTAACAAAAATATTCAGGCGAGAAATGTACTAAAATTACCCTTAGGTAGAAAGTATCACGACAGCAGAAAATCACAGTAACAGGACAAAACTGAAGCTTTTCTTAACAGTTATAGCACAATTTTGAGCTTTATCAATTAAGACCACATGGTAACAGGGCTCTACGCTAACTTTTTTTTTCAGGAGCACATGTGCCCTAAGTTAAAAATTTTAGGAGCACAGGAAAAAAAATGGGGGCACAAGTAGGTTTTCATTTCGAACGATTATTACAGTGCAGAACTTGCGCACACCAACTTATTTGAATTAATTTAATACAAAAAACTAAAGAATTATTATGACTGTACTTTTCCTGCATGATTGCAGTGTTTTTATAAATATATATTCATTTTATCTGATTAATATTTAGACTTAAAATAAGCCAAACAAACTGTTCTGCACTGAAACACTCTGTGGCCCTTTTTGGACCCTCACCCACAGTTTAAGAACCTCTTCTTTAAGAGAACTTCCACTGGCACTTTACACAAAACTGCTTCAAAGTGAAAAACATAGGTAAGATTTTTAAACCTGTATTTTCAAATTCCTAGGTGAAGTTACATTCTCTTCCTGGTTTTACAGTGTTTTTTAGCCTCTGCACATTTACCAAACTAAACGCACATTGTGACAGAGTTATTTGGCATTTTCTTAGGCAAACTTCAGCCCACATATCACCTGCTCTGTGCTGTGGGTCTGCTCTGTGTGGACACTGACAGAAAATTAGTATTGGCGTATTTGACGTGAGGCGGAAGGATAGGTAGGGATACCTGCCCTGTGTACGTTGGTACACAAGGGTGCGCGCTGTGGACAAGCCGCGCGCTGCGGAGCCTGTGCTGACGCTGTGTGCACAGTGTCTGCGGGCTCCAGTGCACAGGCCGCAGAGAGACGTCCCGCGTGGTCACGCACACCGGTACAAGTTTACTGCAGCGGCCGTAATGAAATATGATCACACTCAGTATTCAGACCTTGAGTCCGTGATAAGACCGAGTCCAAATGCGCTCGAGACAAGACCAAGACAAAGCTCTCGCTTTAGCTGAGAAGGAAGTCCAGCGGCGTGGGAGTGTTTACTGAGTGGTGCGGCAGGTGTGGGTCCTGCTCCTCGTTGAAGGGGGCGTGGGTGTGTTTTGAAGTGGAGTTTGTTCGTATGAGTGATATCAGCGCACACGCGGAGCTCGTACGCTGGGGTCAGCGCTCGCGCTGGGAAAGCGTGCGGCGCTTTAGGGGCTCCAGGCTTGGGCACGATTCTGAAGTCCTAGTGTGAGTGCGCCCTAATGTTTGATACATTTAGAACGTTTAACTTGTCACGTTACGTCTGTGCGCAGTTCTCCTTACTGTGGCTGCAGAAGCACTCGCACTGGTGCGACTGTTTTATTTTCCTCGTTCGCACGACGAAATATTTACTCGCAAATGCGAGTGAAATGGGCGCACTGTAGAGCCCTGCATGGTAACAAAGAAAGTACTTCATTATGGTGTTGTAATTGGTATCGGAAATTCCTCAGTAGGGAAGTTGAGCTTGAAATTTTAGTATCGCGACAAGAGTATTTCACAGAGCAGCCATTAAACTCCACAGACACCAGCAGGTGTTTTTCAATTTAGTTTTGAAACAGTAAAACCTGTAACCGACTAAATCCAAGACGGACGAGTTTACTGCTATAGTGGGGAAGCGATAACGTCTTCTCAGCAGGTGATCTTCGGCATAAAAAGTTATAGTGCAGCTTTAAAGTTATTAAAGTCGTTTATCGGCAGCGCGTAATTCAAAGCGGATTATCCAATCACTTTTACTGGGAAAACTTTATAACTCTTTTATAACGGATAACATTATTAACCTCTGGCCCCAATAAAGTAGATTTTGGACCTTCTTTTGTCTCCTGCCGATTTCCCAACTACTGTCCATTTGTTTTTCATCATTTTTACCTATAACTTTTCACCCTCGAACAGAAATCGCTCCATACAGAATTTCTAGAAGCAGCTGGACGATTTCCACCCTGGAATTGTCGAAAATGTGAACATTTCCTCTCGTAAGATCACAAGGAGCTTTGGAGATGTACACAGACTGATAACAGAGGATATGAATGAAACAAAACACAACTCTGAGTGCGTTTTTGAGGAGGTAACAACATTATAACATGGCTTAAAGATCACAAGCGTCAATTTTGCGTAATATAGGACTTTAACCCCTGAAGACCTGAGGGCAATTTCAGTACATTTCTCCTCACCTGGATTTTTTTCTTAATTTTGCTTTTAAAACTGCCCCTTTTACCCCTAATGAAGTGTTCTACCTCCTTTTGTTCAGTCCAACCTGTTATTTCACAATCTGCTGCTGTAGTTGTGTCATGAGGCTGTGATAAAAGCTACAGGACCAGAAATAGAGATGAAAAAAAAATAATAATAAAATAAAATTCACTCTTTTATACAAAACCCACAGCAAACATGTAGAAACAACTTTTTGGACATAAAAAATGCTTAATTTAGGGCCTGAGCTACAAAAATGCAAAATCTCAAGTCTGTAAGTAAATTAAAAATCTCCTTATTGCCCTAAAAACAAAAAAAGTGCAGTGGCTCCATGACTTTCCTGGTCCAGTCCTGGAAACAGCTCCTGTCAGGTCCAGGGCCAGAGCCACAGCACTTCTGCATTTCCAGGGTGGAAATTACATTTGGATTTGTTCATTTGGACTGAAATAAACCTTTAAATAAAAATAGAAAGAGATGCACAATTACACACACCAAGATGTGTCATTTTCCATGTGTGTGAGAATTAACTCCACTTAGAGCGACTTTTTCCCTCGTTATAAACACACACAGTCAGAGGAGTCGACCATCTTGACTCACTTCACTCTTTGGCAAAGTTTGGCTTGATCAAAATGGACGGAGCGCATGAGTTTGGGGAAAACAAAGTTCCTATTGGACACTCGTTTTGCTCCCGTCATCACACAGCGTGAGTGTGACGTAGGATAAAGCCGCAGAAATGTACGGAAACCTCTATGTCTGCACTTTCAGAGGGGAAAAGGACGGTTCTGTCTTTTACCGTTACAAAGTTCTGCGCGGTTATAGAAACATATTCCTCTGTATCATATACGATGTCATAGGTCTTCGAGGGTTAAAAAAAACTGCAAACAAGTCACTTCCTAAAAATAATCTCTTGTCACTATCAAAAGTGCCGATCTTCTGGTTGTTTCAAAGCTCAGAGGATAAAGCGGCCGAGTTAACGACACCGTACGCTGTAAACGACGGCTGTAATGTTTGAATATAAAGCCGTTTAACCTTATCGCCGGCCTGTATCTTGGACTTGTCCTTGGGAAGATGACGCAGAACACGCCGAGGTTACATCATGTCAATTACAACCGCCGCCTCTGTGATTACAGGTCAGACACAAGTGCCACAATATTAATTATCATCTCCAACCCGCTCAAGCGAAGGGAGTAATAAGAGGTGTTTCTAATGACACGGTCTGTGCGATGTGAATGGACCTCGGAGGTTTTACGATCAGAATATGATCTTATTAAGCCTTTGATCTGTGATACAATTCATCACAACCGTATAATAATCATTTGAAAGGTGCAATTATCAAACACAAAGGTTGTTATTATTCGGTAATCAAATGTAATAATGTGACTGCTGATGGGAGGCCCGTCACAGTCATTCTCTGTAGTAACTGACTTACTGTTCAATAAAAGCAACAATACTGGACTTTGAAAGCTGCCACGTTTCTCATTTTCAAAGTTTTAAATAGACTTGCTCCACCGCCTTTAATGGATTTTATAAATAGAAGAACTAACACAGCAGTGAGAACCAGAACCTGCGTGAAGTCGCCTCAAACTCAAACCTGCACAAAAACTGAGTCAGTCGTTTGTGCTGCAAAAAGTTTCGTTTGTGTGATTCTGGTTCTTCAGATATTCACAGTTTTATTTTGGTCGATGACGTCGTCCAGAACCTCAGAATGTGAAACAGCCTCAAAACAGGAAGAAAATGATGTCAAACGTTTGTATTTGGTTTGTGCTGTTTTGTGCTGTGACAGTTTCATTTGTGTGAGTTTATTTCTAAAATTATTCATTATTATTTCTGTGGTAATTATAGGACGTCATTTCTGCTCAGCTGACGGAGACAAACTCCACAAAACTAGTGGCGAAAACAATCTGAGGCTGTGGAAAAGTCAGTTATTCTATAAAATATTAATCAAAAAGCAAATTATTAAAAACGGTTACAGACTTTTCCTCAGCCTCAGGTCAGTTTCTCTTCTCTAGTTTAGTGGAGTTTGTCTCCGTCAGCTGAGCAGAAATGACGTCCTGTAATTACCACAGAAATAATAATGAATAATTTTAGAAATAAACTCACACAAATGAAACTGTCACAGCACAAAACAGCACAAACCAAATACAAATGAAGCACAAACGACTGACTCCATTTTGGGCGTTTTCGAGCATTTTGAAGCTTCCTGTGGGTCTGACCCCAGTTTGACCTGTAAAAGAATCATTATTTTCTACAAAACTAAAGAAGAACAAACGAAACTTTTTGCAGCACAAACGATGGACAGTTTTTGTGCAGGTCTGAGTTTGATGCAGGTAGAAACAGGAGACTGTAACGTACAAAGGCGCAGGACTAAATTTAGCCAAATGGTGGCGTCCATCAGAGGCACAAAATTTCTAAATTAATTATGAACTTTTCTTTAGATTAGATTTACTGCAGTTCATGTTTTTTTATATATACGATACTTTTTGCAGGGGATGATTCTGCTTCATGTTTTGGGTTCAGTGTTATCGTCGATCGCTGATATTTACTTTCTTACTGTTTGTTTGCCCAGATCCTTCGGTCTTGGGTGTGGGGAACTCTTCTCTCTTTGCGCCGACAGACCTCGTACCAAAAGCACCGCGAGCGAAAAGCGTTTTATACGATTGTTGAGACGTTTACACAGAAGTTTTGCAGTTCATATTTCAGTCCTTATTCAGACAGGTTAAAACATGCAAATGAGTTGAAATTCTGCCTGATTTAGAAACATAAATTGCAAATCGAGTTCAAAACGTGACAGAGAAATCAAGACTTTTTCCTCCCAAATCAGTGCGTCGTCGTCGAGCTGCTAAACCAGCCTGATTATCACAGACGATCAGGTTATGGGTTTGTGCTGGTGCCTTCGTCTCTCTCTCCTCTGCCTCCTTTTCCTCTCTTTCCTTCTCCCTCTCTCCTCTCCTCCACTCTGCTCTTCTCTCCTCATACTCTCTTCCTCTTCTCTCCTCCTACTTCTTTCTTTTCTTTCCTCTCCCTCTCTTTTCCTCCTCCTCCTCTTTCTCTCCCACTTCTCCCTCCTCCCCCTCTCTCTACTCATTTCTCTCTCTCCTCCTCCTCTTACCCCTCACTATTTCTCTCCTCTCCACTCCTCCTCCTCTCACTCTCTTTCTCTCTTCTCTATCTCCCTCCTCCTCCCCCTCTCTTCTTGTTCCTCTCCCTCCTCCTCCTCTTACGCCTCACTCTTTCTCTCCTCTCACTCTCCCCCTCCTCCCTCTTTCCTCTTCCTCCTCCTCACTCTCTCCTCCTCTCTCCTCACCCCCTCTCTCCTCTCACTCTTCATCCTCCTGTTTCTCTCCTCTTCCTCCTCCTCACACTCTCTCCTCCTCTCTCCCCCTCACTCTCCTTCTCTGCTCTCCTCACCCCCTCTCTCCTTTCACGCTCCATCCTCCTCTCTCTCTCACTTCCCCTCCGCCCTCTCTCCTCTCCTCCTCTTACCCCCTCTCCTCCTCCTCTGCTCCTATTATCCCCTCAATCTCTTTCTCCCCTCTCTCCCCTCCTCCTCTCTCCCCTCCTCCACTCTCTCCTCCTCTCTCTCACTCTCTCCTCCTCCTCTCTCTCCTCCTCCTCCTCTCTCCCCTCCTCCTCTCTCTCCTCCTCCTCCTCCTCTCCCTCCGTCCCTCCCCCTCTCCGGGGCCTCACGGTGATCGATTGCCGCTGCCTGCCCGGCCCTGCCCCTCTAATGTAATAAAGCGGCCGCTCCCCCAGACAGCACCAATCAATCTCCAGAGCCGCTCATCTGAGCTCAACCGGCCGGGCCTGACTGAGAGAGAGACGGAGCGGCATCCATCACCCGGAAACACACACACATAAAAACACACACACACAGACACACACACGGACACACACACACACACACACTCCCTCTGCTCTCACATCTTTCTCATTACCTCTTTTCCTCCGTCTCTTTCTCTTCTACTCCTTTTTAATTTCCCTTTTACTCGTTACCTCTCTTGCCCTCTCTTTTCTATTCTCTCTCCATCATCTTTTCTCTCTACTCCTCCTCCCCCTTTTCTTCTTCTTCTCAGTCTTTTTTTCCTTCTCCCCCTCCTACTCTTTCTATTCCCTTTTTCATTTTCTTTTTACTTGTTAACTCTCTTGCACTCTCCTTCTCTCTCCATCATCTTTTTTCTCTCTTCCTTGTCTCATCTCTTCTACTCCTACTCCCCTTTTTATCGCTCCTCTTGTCTTTTTTTCCTTCTCCCCTCATTTTGCCCTCCTCTTTCTCTCTCAAAAAGTTGTTACTACATGTTTGCTGAGTGTGAATTTTATTTTCTGTTTTTTTTCATCTCTATTTCTGGTCCTGTAGCTTTTCTCACAGCCTCATGACACAACTACAGCAGCAGATTGTGAAATAACAGGTTGGACTGAACAAAAGGAGGTAGAACACTTCATTAGGGGTAAAAGGGGCAGTTTTAAAAGCAACATTAAGAAAAAAAATCCAGGCGAGGAGAAATGTACTAAAATTACCCTTAGGTCTTCAAGGGTTAAAACATTTCTCTCACTCTTCGTCTCTCCATTTGTAGCCCTCTCCTTCCTTCCTTCTTCTAACTCCTTCCCTGTGCCCCTTCTGCCCTCTTCTTATCCCTCGCTCCCTCCATCTCCATCTCCATCTCTTCATCCCTCGCTCTCAGGCGCATAAACGTATACAGAGCGCATGCATTTGTGCAAGGACACGGCAACACAACAGATAAATCAGCTTTTACAGTGAAGGAAGAGAGGAAGGAGGGAGCGGAGGAGGACGAGAGGGAGCGAGAGCTTCCGTACCTGTTTGTGCATCTCGATGTTTAGGCCATAGGACATCTCGTAGTACTGAAAACACAAAGAGAACCCGGTTAACATTCAGCAGAGACACTTTCAAACCACCAAAACGACACCTGTTCTTATTGATCTGCCCTTTGTCAAGTCCTTCTGCAAGTCCCAGCGCTTTTACCCCGAAAAGTCATTTCACCTCAAAGCCACATCAGGCCTACATTATTTTACATTAGCGTCAATTTGTGCTGTGAGTTTGAGGGTTTGACGAGTACCTGTGCCCTACATCGGCGGCACCGTGGCTTCCTGACAGGCGGCGGAGGAAAACGAGCCCCATTCGCAAATTACAAAGTAATTATAAAGTCAAATGTGACACTCTAATCATCCCCATTAGCATACGCGACATAGTGAGCGCTACACCTGCGAACAAAAAGCAGGTGCGCCTCTCCAGTTTGGGGAAGTCATTCATAAAAAATAAAAAAATAAAAAGGTTTGGAGTAAAAACTGCCGGCCCGGTTTTCCTCAAGGTCGACAGAAAGAAAGAGGCGCATGTTTAAGATGCGCCAAGTAACTTTTCTTTCTAATTTCTTGGAATGTTCCACTCTTCTATTTGTGATTATATCCAACTATCGATCTGTCCATCCTTTTTGCATTTATTTAATTTAGTGCGTTTATTTGCAAATGAATGCATAATTATAATAGATCTACCAATAGTTCTGTAATTTGGCCTCGTTTTGTCGCCTGCTTGACTCCACGGAGGCAGAGAAGTTTCAAGGTAAAGGTTCAAGGTAAAGCATTATATCTCCATGGAAACGAGCAGGTTACACAGTGCGTCTTTAAGGCAGTTCTTACCATGACGTAGTGCCGCTGCATCTCCGTCTTCTCGCTGGCCAGTTTCTCACATTCCAGCTTCAAACTGCAAAAAGACAAAAATATTTTAATGCAATAAATTAGGCCTGAAACGAGTCAAATCAATGAATCGTGACAAATCGACTAATTTAATCTTTTTTTTAAAAATCATTTTATGAGCTACACACAGACTCTAAACCAGGCCATTTGCAGAGAGAAGAGGTTTTATGACAGACGGAGCAGGAATTACCCAAAACACCACATCAAAGCCTGTCAAATTAGGGCTTTTAATGACCCAACTTTGTTGTAAATACGCAACAGTTTATCTTCAACAGAAGATATAGTGTATATATAGTGTATATATAGTGTATATATAGTGTATATATAGTGTATATATAGTGTATATATAGTAGAAGTTCTGTGGCGGCATCACTGTTGCTTTATCTTTGTGAAACTGATTGATAATAAAATAATATTCACAGGCCGTTTGCATCTGTGACCAATGGATGAACTGAAAGAACAAATGACAGAATTATCCATGACCAAAATAACTGTTAGTTGAAGCTCTGGTGTAACTAGAGTTTAGGAGCGTAACGATATCCAAGTCTCACGATACGATATCGTCACAGTCTGAACCTCACAGTACGATATTTATTGCGATATTGTGGGAAAGTTCACGATATTACGATATTCTACAGAATAACAAGACTGACTTGTCATTAGGGATGGAACGAAATCCAAATCTCTTTGTACGATATTTTCACCATAAACATCTCACTGGACCAGATTTATTGAGATATTTTGTGGAGTCTCACAAAACTGTGAATCTGCTCCTTTTTCCTCTAAAAATGCTTCACAGACTTAATCCAAAGAATGAAGATGTAAAAGTGCTTAGAACAGTTATTTCTTCATGTCGTCTGCACTGAAACGGAGCAAAGGATCATGGTCTATGTAGTTCCCTCTGTTTTTTAGCTATTTCTGCATCAGAACTGTTCATTTAAGCAAAGAGACTTGGGATTCGATATATTGTGATGCTCCACGATATTATTGTGAGACCTTTGACGATACGATCATCAGATTTACATTATTATTACATCCCGACTAGAGTTTAGACAAAATACAAAATGTGCTTTTAAATGTTCATTTTAGCTGCTTCCATCTGTGTTAAATGTAATCGTCACCTGAAACAGCACTGATTATTCATCCAGCAGCAAGAAAAATACTGAATAACAGCGTCGACTCAACAAACCCACAGAGGATCATCCGTAAACCGTCTCCTGCAGCTGTTCTAACCTCCCAATGTTTAGGTCAAAATCACTCACGGTAAACATTTGGGACGCGTCACCTGTCGCTGCCCCCGACACACAATACGCACTCGCACTCACACACACACACACACACACACACACACACACACACACACACACACACACACACACAATACACACTTACACCTACACACACTTACACACACACACTTCTGCAGCTTTGTCTATACACATCAGGGAAAAATGAGTGATTTATGAAAGACTGAGCCCACACACCACTTTCTCTCCCTCTACATCCTTTCTTCTCTCTCCAGTCCACTCCTTTTTCAACTCTTCCCCTTTTCCTTTTTTCCTCTCTTTCAATCTCTCCCTCTCCATGCTCTTCCTTCTCCCTTCCTCTCTCCCTCTTTTTTCTCTTTCATTCATTCGCTCTCCCTCCTTTCTTCTGCCCCTTCCCCCTCTCTTTCCTTTCCCTTTTCTCCCCTCTCCCTCACACTCCCTCTGTCTCTTTCTCCCTCTCAGTGTCCGTCTCTTACCCTCTTTCTCTTCTTCCTTCGGTCTCTTTCTCTCTCTCCATACATATCTCCCTCTTTTTCTCTCCTGCCTTGTCCCTCTGTCTCAATATTTGTCTCCTACTCTCGCTCACTTCTTCCTTTTCGCTCCCTCCCTCCTCCTCTCTCTCCGCCTCCTCTTTCTGCCCCTCCTCCCTCCCTCTCTCTCCTCATCCCTCCATCCCTGCAGACCTACCGCAGAGTGTGGCCGCTGCATGTGTCTGGAGCAGCGGCTGAGGCTTGGCTCGTTTCCTCCTGGTGAAGGGAACGACTGTGGCCTGGCTCCACTTTTAATGTTAAACCAGAGACGACAGTGAGAAAGTTACACCGGCTCATAAACACCGGCCCGGCGTCTGTGTTTGGGTTTGCAGGACTCGCCGGGCAGGTACAGACCACATGAAGGGCCCGAACGGGGACTAATCCAGGACTAAACAAGGGCCGAGTCTGGACATGGACCAACCCAAGTCTAAGCCAGGACTCATGCAACATAAAAACACTAAATGTGGTCGAATACAGGTCTAAACTTGGACTATAGAACTAAAACTGGTACTAATCCAGGACTAAACAAGGGCCGAGTCTGGACATGGACCAACCCAAGTCTAAACCAGGGCTCATGCACGATAAAAGGACTAAAGGTGGTTTAACACAGGTCTAAACTTGGACTATAGAACTAAAACTGGTACTAATCCAGGACTAAATAAGGATTAAATCTGGAGATGGACCAACACAAGTCTAAACCAGGGCTGAGTCAGGATAAAGGACTAAAACCTGGTCTAAAAATGGTTTGAAGTGGGACTATAGACCTAAAACTGGTACTAATCCAGGACTAAACAAGGACAGAGTCTGGACATGGACCAACACAAGTCTAAGCCAGGACTCATGGAACATAAAAACACTAAATGTGGTCAAATACAGGTCTAAACTAGGACTATAGAACTAAAACTGCTGCTAATCTAGGACTAAACAAGGACTAAATCTGGACAAGGACCAACCCAAGTCTAAACCACGTCTGATTCAGGATACAGAACCTGGTCTTTAGAAAGGGTCTTAACTGGGACCACAGAACTAAAATTGGTCCTAATCCACGACTAAAATCAAGAACCAACCAGAGTCTAAATCAGGTCTGATTTAGAATAAAGTACTAAACGTGGTCTTAAACAGGTCTAATTTAGGACTACAGAACTAAAACTGGTTCTAATCCTAAACAAATCAAAACGAGGACTAAATCAGAACAGCCTAAACCAGGGATGATTCAAGAAAAACTACTAGTCTGGTCTAAACTGGTCTAAACTGGTCTAAACTGGGACTGATTCAGGACAAAAGAACTAAACCTGGTCTAAAACCGGTCTGAACTGGACTGGGACTATGGGACTATAACTGGAAATGAACCAGGATGGTCCAGTATGGATATTTTACCCCAGTTGACACAATATCGATATTCGACTTAATGTTGTTTGCTGAGATCAAGAAGTCCATTTTTCTTACACATAATTAGCAGAATCTTTTATGAAAACAGTGTAAACAAACAGGTCTTTAGCTCTTCTATTTGCATTAGGAATAGAAAAAAAAGGTTTTACCAAAGAGCAATTAAACAATTTCCACAACATCAGCACTATAGAGTCCATTAAGATTATTATATTATATGAAACATGACAAAGGTCCAACCATAAAGCCAATGCAACTGGACTAAACCAGGTCTAAACCAGGACTAAAGAAGGTCTAAACCTGCACTTTAACCAACGCAGAAACCAGGACAGAGCCGACACAAAAGGGCAATTCAGGAATAATGGGGCAGCTGAAACAGTCGGTGATGCAGCCTCGCTTCAGCGCGTTTCGGAGAGAGTGAAAACAACTGGAAAGACAAACATCCAACGGGTTTAACTTCGCGTATCCCGTCTTTATGTGTTTTCCTGATATCTTTAAATCTAAACTAAATACTGCAACAAACTAGAGCTAAACCGTGACTTAGAGCTGGACCACACAGGGACAAGAGAAACACACGAAACGAGGCCAAAACCAGCTCGAAAAAACAGATAATTGGCAGTTTTAGACTCTAGACTAATAATGTCACCCACAGTTGGGCTCATAATGTAGTCTGGGGTTGGATTATGCATAAAATCTGCCAATTCTGTAGTTTAAACTTCTACAGTTAATTCTTGTATTCGTTTATCAGTTCATATTTCAGTTTTCTGTCAAATGTGAACAATTTTTTGGCATTTTTTTATTATTTGTGTGC
This sequence comes from Odontamblyopus rebecca, assembly GCA_030686955.1. Taxonomy (NCBI): domain Eukaryota; kingdom Metazoa; phylum Chordata; class Actinopteri; order Gobiiformes; family Gobiidae; genus Odontamblyopus; species Odontamblyopus rebecca. The sequence goes on along the minus strand of CM060661.1, from coordinate 1,946,096 downwards.
CGTATAACTAGTGTATTAGTGCTCTAAAGGGATTGCACAGCCGTGAAGGGGAATGAAGCGGCTGTTTCCGAGTAATTACATCGTTATTTTTGAGATCCTATTAAGATCCTGATAATTTTGAAAGCTCTGAGCAGCACCGTCGCCATTTTATCACTGATTAATTGTTGCACAGGGAATTTCTTTCATCGACTCGAAAAGGCGGATGAAATTGACAAAAACGAATATCGCTGTGTTTTTTCCATGACGATACTCGGATAATATTTTAAGAATGCATCAGGAATGTTTTAAAGAGGCGTCTGTAAATGTGTTGGTTCAAGAATCACACGAAACAGCAACGTGCCGAAAATCATCTCTTTAAACGAGCTTTTCATGTTTAACTCGAGTCCAGACTGTTTTTATATTTACTTTCTGCTCTTTTGACTGTTTTAATGTGTGTTCGGTTAAGCACTATAATAATAAATATGTAAATTAAGCAGAAAAGTGCAGAAATATCTTAGATTTACTTAAGACTTTACTTTCTTTTTTTTTTAAGGTCAAAAAGAGGTTTTATTTATAGACAACAGACTCGAAATGCTAATATTGCATTTTTCCAAAACAACAATTAGAATATTATTAGTTGATACTTTGCTGACGTCACCAAAAGTCCCCGGGGGTGTGACGCTAACTGTGGGCATGCTCCGTCTGAGACTTTAACCCGAGCTTTATTTCGACGTAACCTGACCGGAATTATCTGATTTAGTAAGAATTACAACAGCCGAGTGGATCTGTGCTGTTGAACAAGTCGCTCTCAAATAACATTAGAGTCACATGCGAGCGTTAGCCAACAATTTTCCACTTAGTCACTCTGAAAATCACCAAAACAAGATGGTGGACGTGGTGTTTAAATCCACTCTGTATTCTGGAGTTTTCAGACCATCTTAAAACATATTTGGCTGTTTAACTGGTACAAATCCTGCCAATAAACTAGAAATGTCCCAATTAAGATTTTTTGGCTTCCGATTGAATCAGATTTTTTTACGGAGTGCTCTTTCCGATACCGATCCGATACTGATCCAGTTCCTCCACCAATGTTTTGTGAATCAAACTGGTGGTGTTAAAGTGGCTCTGCTGGTTCTTCCACGAGAAACTGTTTATGTGCAGCGTTTGTGTCGCTGTTTGACTCGTTTTGTTGTACAGTTGCTGTGACGCGGCTCAGCTTTCCTGGAGTTTTTGTGTGTAATTTTGCCTGCTTTTCTTTACAGTGTATGAACGTGCAATTTGTTCTGCGTTCTGATTGGCTGAGGGAAAACCCGCGCATTTTATTTAGCGTAATCAAAGGTGCAGGTCTGTTTACAGGAATAAAAAACAGCGCCAACAACTCCCCATAAATACTGTATTTTTCAGACTATAAGTCGCACCAGCCAAAAAATGCGTAATGAAGAAGAAAAAAACATGTACAAATCGCACTTGGGAAATTTATTGTATAAAATCAGAGACCAAAAACCGACATTTCATCTTGAAAGACGAGTTATAGACGTTATAGTAATAAAAACAACCCAATAGAAAAGAATCCGTGTATCATTCGTTCATTTTTCATTATAGAACCAAAAATAAGAAAACTTTTCTTTATTATTTGTCTCTAAAACCACAATGAATAATGATTAGTTTTTTCATTTTTGATTCATATACGATTCATATATTTGGTCTCTGGAGTCAGTGTGAAAAATGTAAAATATAAGTCGCAGGAACCACCCAAACCATGAAAAAAATCGACTTATGGTCCGAAAAATACGGTATGTTTTCCAGCCGATTTGTGTGGAGCGATTCCCCTCCGTCCATATCGCGGGGGGTCTTACAGTGTTTACAGGGTTTTTCTACTTCACGGGTTATTTTCAGAGCGATAAACGAGGGACCAGTGCAGTGAAAAGTCCCGCACAGCGACATGGCGGCGTTTTGATTTACGACGATGCAGAAAAACACGTGAAACTGGATCCGTCTGATCACGTGACTGAATCCGATACTCATAAAAGAGCCGGATCAGGAGCCGACACGATACTGAATATTGGGGAGTATCAGTGTGTGGATGCATCTCCCGCCCCTGCTCCAAACTTCAGGTCAAACACAGTAAAGTACATGTAAATATGAGCCGTGTTCCTCACCTGTGGTACTGAGCCTGTAGAAACTGGAACTCCTCCTTGATCCGGTCCAGCGATTCGGGGATGGTGAATTTGAAGGGCTGCCCTGGGGCCTGGTGGGGAGTCTAACACACACACATAAACACTGTTATTGAAATGATAGTTCCCTGTTATATGAGTCACTCTATGTGCATCTGGTGCCTCTCGCTCCAGGCTCAACACCAAACCGTGTCAACAACTTGTAATTATTACTGACTTTTAACATTTTATGAAGCTCCGATAGCGGGGCCGGAAAGACAAGACTAATAATCAAGTGGAAATGCAGGATGTAAACACGTAGTACCGATATTTAAACTAAATAGCAGGTTTTAAGTAAACTTTTTTCAGTAGGAAGTGGTCAAAAAGGGTAATTTTTCACTGGTGGCTTGATAATAAGCAGCTATCAAAGTCAAAATCATTAGTATCAGGTCCATTTTCCATCTACATGTTAAAAGTCTTATATATAAACACAAAACTGAATGTTGTTATCTCCTCAAAAACAGACCTGGAGTTGTGTTTCGTTTCATTCACACGTTTGTTTTAACACTATTATCAGTGTTTCTACATCCCCCAAAAGCCCAAAATGCTCTGTTCCATCTTGTGGTATCATGATTTAGCAGTTTTTAAGTTAACAACTACCTCTTATCCTTTAGTTACAGCAGAAATGGGCTGAAATTATCCAAATAAACCTAGTGAACAAGCGTGGAGTTTAAAAACAAAGTGGAGCACTTCCTGTATTACCACATGTTTTCATTTTGAGAGAAAAAGTCAGTCTAAATATGCAGAGTTTGGCCGTTAAAACGTGTGTGAATGAAACAAAACACTACTCCGGATGTGTTTGTGACGAGGAAAATCAGAAAATAGCGCAACACGGGCCCATTACTGGATCTAACTGGCGATTTGAGTTCTTTTTAGCAGAAAAATGTTGCTGTACCAGTAGTTTAGATGTCTACAAACATGTTTAAAATGCATGGGATTCTTGTGTTAGTTCATATTTCAGTCTTTTCTCAAACGTGAATGGTCCCGGTGTCGTTTACAACGTGAACTCTGAACAGGAAACTGCTTTTAAAACGTAAATCGCAAATCTAATCACAATCACAGTTTGTTTTTCAAGCCAAATTGCGCAGCCCTGTAGTGTGGACCCTCTATATTTGGTAATAGCGTCGTTGTTTGCAGAGCCGAGTCACAGCACATGCCTAAACCGCCCCGTACAGACTAATTGAACACAACTGGTTCTGCATTTAGAGTGGAACATGATACAAAACAGTCATTAGATGACAGCTTTAAGGCAACTAGAATATGAAACTGCCCATTACACAAATACTTGTCTCCAACTTATTATTTGCCTTTGTCTGTCCACAGCTCGGCAAAGTAAACTTACTTATCCAACCCCGTAGAGACAAACACCAATAACAATGAGTGTTTTTCTATGTATTCTGGAGCTATAAAACATTTTAATAGTGTGAAAGCGAGATAGCAACGCAGCTAACCAGAGGAAATACATGTGAAGAGTCCGTGATTGAAATAATCATTGACTACGTTTATAATCGTCAATGTTAGCTGGACTATACACTCCCAAACACAGGCCAGGAGTTGTTTTATGAGAAAAACTGTGGCGATATTCGATCAGAAAGGCAAAAACAATGTAATTTTCCTCAATTTAACACATTATCTGTACAATTTCTCCATCTAATCTCAATAAAAAAGTGCATCTAATCATGAAAATCTACATTTACAACAGAATAATCGTTTGCGTACTCGATTAAACATAAAAATACATTTAGTGGATTACCGATTTCAGTTAAATGCCACACTACGGAACATTCCTGGCAAAATAATAACCGCAGCCTCTCCATGAAAACAGGCACATGGCAGAACAACCACACCTCCTGAAAAGTGACCTCGTGCTTCTTTAAAGGGCCCTATTACCATATTTTCTGATCTATGTTATAATGTCGTTTCCTCGTCACAGACAGACCTGGAGCAGTGTTTTGTTGTGTTTGTTTTAACACACAAATCCTGCGTATTTAGGCCGAGTTCTGCTCCCAAACTGAAAACACTCTGCTCCACCTCGTGATGTCATGTAATACAGGAAGTGCTCTGTTGTTTTTAAACTCCGTACCCCTTCCCCAGAATCATTTGGGGGATTTCAGCCCCTGGAATTGCCCATATCCACTGAATTAAAAAGGAAAAAAAAGAGGTTGTTCAGCTGAAAACTACCACTAGATGACATCACGAAGTGGAAGAGTGCGTTTTAAGCTACAGAGATGAATAATAAAGCATTACTCGAACACGTGAGTGAAACAAAACGCAACTCCAGGTACGTTTTGAGGCGGTAGCAACGTCATAAGGCGACAAAAAGCTCACAGGAGACAATTTGGAGTAAAATACGAGCTTAAACTTGTTATGGAGGAAACAGGGTTTGAATATCGTGACCCGACGTCTCCATTTTTCACCCGGGACAGTCCCAGTTTTGACCCATGTCCCATCTCCCAGCAGATTCATCCAAAACCACTGATTTGTCCCAGTTTTATACAAAAAATGTCCCTGGTGTCCCTATGTTTTTAACAATTTGATCCCTGCCAACAGTAAAGAGGGGCAAACATTGTCATTTGATGAGGTAAAATACAGAAAATCTACGTAAAAATGACCAAAACACAAAGAAAATGTGACCGTAGACCTGGACTAAACCAGGACTAGAGATACATTAGTTCCGAGTGCATTGCAATTTTCCTTAATTATGCACTTGTTTCACAATTTTATTATTACCAGCCACCAAAAAACAGGGATGTCCCAGTTTTTTTATTTTGAAACTCTGGTTCATGGCAAACGTGAGACAGTATAGACACATTTTGTTTGTGTTTTTGTCATTTTTAAGCGTCTTTTCAAGATGTAAGATTGTTTATTTGTCATATGCAGGTTCAACACAAGGTCGACGCTCAGGATGAGAAGAACCATTTGACTCGTATTCAAGAAGTACTAATAGCTGCAATAAACAGTACTGTTAAAAAAGTGTTTGCAAATACAAGGGGAAAAGTAAACACTATAGTAAAAAATATAATAAAAAATAATAAAATGTAATATACAAGGTGCAGGTAGGATTACATAGGATGTAGGTAGAGTATTTCACAGATGAGTTACATATTGTGAGTCACTATAGTCACATTTTGGTTGTTTTTGTCATTTTTAAGCAGCTTTTCTGTATTTTACCTAAACAAATGACAATTTATGCCTCTCTTTACTATTGGCAGGGACCAAATTGGGTCAAAAATAGGGACATTTCTTGTATAAAACTGGGACAAATCACTGGTTTTAGACACAGGGTTCAAAACTGGGACTGTCCCGGGTAAACAGGGACGTCTGGTACCTCCGTGAAGTCGCCCCATCAAACGCAAACCTACACAAAAACTACGTCAATCGTTTGTGCTGCAAAAAGTTTCATTTGTACGATTCTGGTTCTTAAGATATTTGCAGTTTTATTTTCGGCCGACGTCATCCAGCCCCTCAAAATGTTAAATAGAGCTCAAAACAGGAAGAAAATCATAGAAAACATTTGTATTTCGTATCAAAATGCAAATATCTTAAGAACCATAATCACACAAACGAAACTTTTTGCAGCACAAACGAAGCACAAGTGATTGATTTGAGCGTTTTAGAGCATTTTTAAGCTTCCTGTGGGGCCGACGTATAAAAGAATAGTTAATTTCTCCAAAACTAAAGCAGCACAAGCGAAACTTTTTGCAGCACAAACGAAGCACAAACAATTGACATAGTTTTTGTGTAGGTTTGCGTTTGATGGAGGGGGAAAGGCGACTTCACGCAGGTGCGCCTGGTCCACAAAAATCGGCGCTACGGCCTAAATTGTGGCCGGGAGCCGCGCGTTGGACACGTGGGTCGGGGGTGAGTCTTACCGGGTGGCGCCCCTGGGGAAACATGGTTATCC